>VZTQ01000018.1:51606-64390 GCA_013400755.1 Pelecanoides urinatrix | reverse complement strand
CCAGCCAGAACCAGGACAATTGGTCAACTCTTTTTTGATCTTTGCTGGAACATTATTTTCTCAAGAATCTAAAAATCTTTAGAAACTTTTAAAATGCTCTGTTAATAGGAGAACAGAAAACTGTACTTCTTATACTTTAACTCACTGATTTTTTGTGGCAAAAGTTACAACAAAAATGTCTAAAGTTTGAAACCTGGCATTTATATTCAGCACTTCGATCCTAGCTCCACAAACAATGATTGTTTTTTTAATTGCTTTATATCAATTAATTAAAAACTATTTATTGGGTTTGAAAACAATGATTTTTCAGTGAAACGAAGAACATTTACTTGCAACTATTTATTGTGTATGTTCTAAAATAATGTCATCAATGAACCATGTGATTTTCTTGCTGGATGATGGTTTCAGAAACAATAATACTATGGCCAATATACGCTAAGTGTAAAAAGTAGATTCATATTTTATCTTTGAATTTCTTTTTTAAATTTTGTGCATACGTAGCCCTCAATAGGAAATACGGATGCTCAATCTTTCACAAGATTAGGTTTCTTATTAACTATAAGTTAACTGGTTCTAAAAATCAATACCAGTAATCTGCCAAACCTATCAGATCTTGTAATATCTGCTTTATAACAGAATATATTGGGACAATTTTCTTTTTTGGCTTGGAAACATAGAATGTTTTCTTAGTCTGACATACAGAATACCACATTAAAAATGAGAAGACTTTTATCAATAGCATATTTCCTGATATTTCAATAAAAATAGGAATATCTGCATAAAATCACTTGAAGAAATTGACATTCTATCAAATTGTCCTGAAGACCCATTGTATCTTGAATGGTTTTTGTTATTATTGCAAGTATGGCTTTATCATACAGTTCTTTTGTTCCATTTAGAATTGTTTTGTATATGACAATGAACCTTTCAAAGAAACTGGGATATTTTACTCTATCCTAAATAAAATTTTGAAATGTAAGTGAAGAACACAAAAGTACTTAGCAAAATTGGTCTCTCACTTGTCTGTTTTCTCAGACTAAATGTGCTAATAAAGTTTTTATGTTTTCTGTTCCTCTATTTTTCATTAGGTTTTACTGGTCAGTTTTGCGAAGCTGGTGTTGCTGCCTGCCTGTCACAACCGTGTGGAGCCTCCAGCATCTGTAAAGATTTATTGGGTGGCTATCTTTGTTTCTGTGCACCTGGTTTTATAGGTAGGTTTAAAGGAGTGTTGTTTAACATGTTTAAGTCAGTCCTAAGCCACAGAAAGAAGGTTATTCAAAAGTAGCAATAGATATAATTTAGCAGTGTGGCTCTGATTCAGGCAGAAGCAACTTTTGTTTCCTAGCACACAAAAGTACTTGGCTGTGTAAGAGTATTCAGCTGTAAAAAATACTGACTACTAGGGACTATTTCCACTCCAATAACTCTTACTTTATATTTTTTCAGACAGGGTGTCTGTCTTACACTGATGTGATTGCAACTCCCAGCTATATGCAAGTTGGCCTTAATTTATCTGCTTTGTGCTTCCTGTAACAAAAAGTCTGCAATAACAAGGGCCTCAACTGCCAAATATACATCCAAGATCCTGGGCAGGTTTAACTACTCATGCTTAAACCTACCCTGAAGGTCATTATCATTAGTACAGAGTCTGACTAGATTAAAATTAAAATTAGTTTGGTTATGTCAGCATACTGTCATGGTAATTCCAGATTACAGTGTTAAAAAAAAAAAACAACAACAAACCAAAACAAACAAAAAAAACCAAACCACAAAACCTTTCTAGATACAGATTCAGATCTTTTTGATCACCTGTATGATGAAATAATCAAGGTCAGTAGGAATTTCCTGAGTGGCAGGTCAGTTTTCCAGCCCTGACCCATCCTGTCTAACTGCAGGGACTTTGACAGGGCTCCTAAAGCAGGAATAAGACGACTCTAGAGTCTCTCTCAACAGTCAAGGAGGACACAGGCAACCAGAGGAATTCAGATCTTGAGTAGACTCCATACCTCTTAAATTGTTGTTCTACGTCCTAATGCAGGCATCCATTTAGATGAAATAATCTGTAATTTAATAGCTGTAGTATTTGTGTCTATAATATAATGAAATCCTATATCTTGTTTCTATGATTGGTTTATTATATTATTAATATAAAAATATAAAGTTAAATTGATGTTACTTGTGATAATTCTTGGTGAGGTCTTATTTTATTGAAATGTTTGTTTAAATTCTTATATTCATATCTACATAATAGTAGATTAGTATTTTACTTTTTCTGTGGCCAAATAAAGCCTTCAAAACCCCTCTGAAACAATCAGGAACATTTCATCTACCTTTTAGGCATAAGTAATAATAAATTTGAGGCCATTAACAACTGTTTGGATAATTCAGTTATTTCATTTTGTTGTTGCTGCTTGCCCTGGTGGCTCACCACTGGCATGTTGCTAATGAAGTGAATCCTTCACTTTTTTCCAGGTAATAACTGTGAGATTGAGGTGGATGAGTGTCTTAGTGACCCTTGCCACAATGCAGCTACTTGTGTTGATCATCTGAATGCCTTCAGTTGCATTTGTCAGGATGGATTTCAAGGTATTAAAAAATACATAGAACTATAACTTCGTAAATCTACTTTGAGCCTTACACCAATTTTTTAACATATCAGATGAGATGCATGTATACCTATTTTAGTGTCATCTAAAGTTATAAACATGCAAATTCAGCATAGGTGCATCTTGACTAAAGTTATCTACTTTGTTTTTATGACAGCATGGAACTAGGTGGTTTTTGCTGGTTGGTGGCTTAGCAGCTGAAAATGGATCAGTGGGGTTCAGTGAAATTTTGCAAATAGCATATACTGTTCTCTGTAAGCTTTTTAAACTGTTGGAAGATTTAATATAATAGAATCAGAGCAAAAACCTGTGTGGGAAACTTTTTGTTCTTGGCATATTTATAATTTATATGAAAAATGTAATCACTTCAATAAGTGGATGCATTAATATCTGCAGCTATTCTTTGGTTTCAGCTCAGATTATGAATTTAAAGTGCATCCTTTTTCTTTTTAGTGCAGCATTTTTTAAACGTCATGGATTTTTAATCATTGAAATACAAAGCAATCTATAATTAAAATGTTACAAGGTAAAATATTACATTTCTACTGCTAGTTATATTCAGAACAACTATCACTTGCATTTTTATTTATTAAAATTCTTTGAACTTCCCAAACCTTGCAATTGCTGTCATTTTTCATTTTTTATTCAAATGATAAAAAATTAAATTCACTCAGAAATATTAGCAATAGTATATTTTTATACTTTAAGTAGTTTTGTGGTTATGTTACCTAGAGTCTAGACTGGAATAAATTGTGTTCTTGTCTACATCAGATTTCTTTTTCCATTTTCTGGGAGTACATCTGTTGCCTTATCATGAACACAAGGAATATTTCCTCTCATGTCATTGCAATGAAGTCTATTATATTTAATGTATTTTGTTTTCTATCCTTCTATATTCATATAATAAGAAAATTGTCTGCTTTAAGCCTTAGGAATTTATTTAATGACTGTACTTTTAATCTTTCAGGAAAATTAGTGAATAGCTTAAACATTAAAAATATCAACATAGTCATAGATGCCCAAATTTGAATACAAAACAGGTGTCAAATAGGTCCCAGTATGTGAGCTATATTCAGTTAAAATAAATGTTGGTATTTAACTATATGTGCTATGCAATAACTTCTCTCCCCTTTGCCTGATTGTGTGTTTATAGGCACAACTTGTGAAGCAAATATAAATGAATGTCACTCTTCTCCATGCCTTCATAATGCATCATGTGCAGACCTTACTGGTGGCTATGAATGCATCTGTCTACCTGGCTTTACCGGTGAGTTGTATTTATAGTAAAGCTTGTTTTCCACAGCAAGGTAGTCCACAAAGCATCCATTAAGACATCATTGACTAATTTGCTTGTGTTTCCTTCTCATTTCTCTTTATCTGCCCTGGTCTAATGTTTCATTTGCATTCCAACAAACTGGAACACTGACTCCATCTGTAAACTAAATAGCACAAGATAAATTAGTCTGCATTTAAGAAGGCCTTCAAAGCTTCCACACACAGGGTAGATTAGTTACCATTTAGCAACTTGGAAATAAGTTCTTATGTATTTGTGGTGATGAGAATTAAATGGATGCTGACATTAGTATGTGTGGCTTGCTATTTGGCTGATTTATGTTAGTTTCTCTTCACAAGTTGCTTGAGATTCTTGTGGCACAAATGAATTAGAAATTGGCACCTGATTGTCTTACTAAATGTTCAAATCTTTTGTCTTTTCAAAGGTGCAAGATGTGAAACAGATATAGATGAGTGTGCTTCATTTCCCTGCAAGAATGGAGCCACTTGCATTGACCAACCTGGTAATTACTTCTGCCAATGTGTGGCTCCGTTTAAAGGTAATGAACACCAAGGGAGAGGGGAAAGCAAACATAATTAACTTCAGAAAGCATTTCTGTCAATTGTCTGAACTCATTTCACTTTTCCTACAGCATTATTAGTCCTTCATTTTCTCAAGCAAAACCTTTAAGTGACCAGCCAATTATGCCTTAGGCTGCAAGTAATGTGAAGTAAACTTTGTTTATACATCTACCAGGAGTGTTTATTTATTAATCAGAATGGGTCCTTTAAAATCAGTTTGTTAACAGAATAAGATTATTTACAAAATGAGAAGCATCTGCCCATTAAGCTGCCATCACAAAGATCAGTTGCTTTTCTACGTATTTTTCTTTCTATTTTGATTGGTTATGGCATCCTCTAAATTATTTTTTCATTCTCAGAAAAAAAAAATTATAGTTATCTTGGAATCCATAAATTGTGTGTGATTATTTCTGTTGATGCTTTTAAAGGAAATATACTTTAAAAGTGTATACACTTAAAAAGTGACCTTTTCCATAGAAATTTTGGGGGTTTAATTTTAAACACTCACTGCTAAAATAATTGAAAATAACAAATTTTGTGGTGTTCTTGAGCAAATCTAGTTCAAGTGATAATGTCAATTAAAGGCACTTGTTGATTTATAAATTAAATATAAACACATTTTTCCTCCTGCAGTTCAATATAATGATACATACTTAGGATTCCAGAATAATCATTAAAAGGCAATTTTCTTGGTATGTTGAGACAGCAGGGCTTTTCCCCTTTAGGGAAGATGGTTGCATTAAATTAATCATTCATGAGAAAAGAGTGAGCTCTAATGTTTGTTCTTATTATTTTAGTTAATGGTCAAAATTTAGTTTGTAATTTTTATTTTTTTTTAATTTTAATAGTTTTAATTTATGTTCTGCTGAATAAAATCTAGTATAATAACAAGTAAATGAGTACTGCAGTATCAGAATTGCCTCTGCTCAGATAGATGTGAAATAATTTTCAATACCTGGTTAGAAATACTCTTAAGTTCTTGTTTCATAAGGAGCCAGATTTTCAGAAGACCTTGGTATTCATTTAGATATTTAAGTAAGTGATTAAAATTTCAGAAAGTCAACATCCTTCAAGAAGTTAGCAGTGTCTAACACTCTAAACGGAAAAGTTAAACCCTGCTGGCAAGATTCATAAATGGTAACTGAAATCCTCTGAAACCATAATATTCTTGGTACAGGATGTCTAGAATCTATAAGATTCTTCTTGAAATAAAAGATTTTTTGAGACAGTTTACTTCTTTACAGCTTTACTCCACACCTTTCAAGATCAAATTCATACACTAATGTTACCTAAATTTATAATAGTATAAATAAAAGCAGAATTATTTTAATATGAAAACTGTACCTCAGTCTCACGCCATCTGTTTATTTAGTATTAAACTGCTATAAATGTAGTCTTTTACAGATTCACAGTAAGACAACACAATGGGTTATGTTAAACTACGTTTTCTAATTGTGGAAATACTCAGGTTACATAACAAATACCTTTGTATGTACTAATTACAGATTACAGAATTGCTTTATTAAAGAAAGTAAATATGTTATATTAATGGTAGAAGTTATATAGGAATATCTGTTTTATTTTTGGAATATTTTCAGAGATTTTCCTGCTGCTTCTCTTATTCTTAGTGGAAAAGCATAAATGCTATATTATGAATGCTGTCATTTACTTGGAAAACAACCTGAAGTTGTATTTCCATAAAGCATTGTAACGGTTTGATTCTCCCATCACAAAATCTGACTTGAAGGGTATGCACCACTATTAGGACCATATACAAGTTGATTAGGATGTGTACAGCAGACCTCTACTACATAGGATGTAGAATTAAGGAATTCAGAGCGTGATTTTGACATTCAGGTGCACTCATACAAAAGGTAGCCTGTCAGATAAAGCTAGAATTGGATTCTATCTATAGAAACTTTTTTTTTGCACACATTTATCTTTCTTTCTTCCTGATTTCCTTGACTATTCTCATTTATTTATTTTGACAAGGAGACTATTACTACCAGAAAGTTTTGATTTTTCCTTTTTCTTTTCCTTTATTTCCTCTTCTTTTTAAAAAGAAAACAGAAAAATCTTCATATTTTTGCTTTCTTTCCATTTAACTTCTTCTGAGAGCAAGTATAGATACTTCTCATTTTTATATGGTGCAAACTTTTTGGCAGCCTGGTTTCTTGTATTTTTCTTGTGTCTTTTGTTTTGTTGGGGTTTTTTTAAAGCATGGATTTCTCTACTTTGACGAAATGTTTTAACTCATTCCATTGGCTTCCATAGAATACTGGAAAACATCCAAAACTTTTAAGAACAATGATGCTTTGGCAGTGGTATATACCTGGATTTTTCTTCAAATGTCCAACAGCCCAGGCTGTGCAAATGAACTCTACAAGCTGATCTTTGAATGATGTTTTAGTTTTCCTGCAGGCACAAACATTTTTAGAAAATCCAATTTCTGTGGTAAAGTCAATGCATGGAGAGCACTGGAGAATAGTACATCTTCTAACACTGTTGCTGTAACACTAGCAGTGACAAAACTAATGCATTCCTCTCCATCAATGTTCCCCTGACAGAGGATTTCACCATAGCTACTGTAGATCACTGGTCTTTCTATATATTCTAGTATTTCTTTGGAATTATTGCCACTGAAATTGCTATATTTGACTTTTCCCAAATGTTCGGCTGAATAGCTTGAGGGTACTAGCAGTCCACATATGCATAATTCAAAAGAAAATTGAAGAAACTTATAAGACTTCCAGATAACATCCTTGTCAATTTCTAATGTTCTAATTACTAAATATGATAATCGAAGTCTTTTCATCCTATTTCAGCCAAGTTCCTTGTTCTGTGGAGAACAGTTAATTTCTTTTTTTCCGAAATCATAGTGCTTTACCTGTAGTCCTGATAAAGTATCAAATAATGAACGTCAAAGTTCATATACTTTTATATCATAACTCTTTTGACCCTGGTTTGGAGGAATCTCAAGATTTGATTAAAGGAAAAAAAAAATCTATACCAGATTATGTTATTACTGAAGAAATTTCTGTGTAAATCCACACAGAAATCCTAGAAGTTACTGAGCCTCACTGAGTATGTGTTGTTGTAATTAAGGTCAAATGGAGAAAAAATAATAGCATCTAGATTTATATAATATGCTTTTGTCATTTATAATAGTTATCTATGCCACAAATACTATATGTGCTTGTGAATATGTTCTAATTACCCCAATACGACAGCCCACTTTTTAAAGTCCAGCTCTCTGTTTCTGTCCGCTTTCACTACTGTTCTGTCACTGACTTGTGTAGTACAAATCACTATTACACCTCACACTTAAATGCTGAAATGCTATTTACCACACTGCCACTTACACATACTGTAGTATAATGTTCTTTTCATACAAGATTTAACCTAAGTACATATCTGGTATAGTTGTTTCTGCTTGATTCTAATGTATTAGTCCCTGCAAATATGTTACTGTTTTAGAAATGTCTCCCTCTTACTCATTTTCTATCATATCTGAGGTACAACACTGATAGTCATGTATATTTGACATATTTTATCAGAGGACAAGTTCTGAAGTTAAGTTGTTCAGAAACAGAGAAAGGGGATCAGCTGGTTTTCTGTTGCAATTCCTACTGGCAAATTAACTATTGGAACTGGGAGTGGGAAGAAAGATAAACTCGATTTGGGTGCAGGACAAATCAAAGATTTTAATATTAGCAACAGGAGACAAACAGCTCAGAAATATATTCAGCTACAGTTCTGGCCAATACATTATCACTGATAGTCTTTGACAGTAATTTATCTATTACAGTGTTAAGCAGGCCTCTTAGCCTCTTATGAGCTTGATTCCATTATAGTATCCTAGCTGGAAAGTTATTATAATAACTTTTTTATTATGATATTGATTCTACAATTGTAACCTTTCTATAATAGAATCATAGTTATTATGGAATTGACATTAAGTGCTTCAGAAGATAGTAGAGTGTGTGAGAAACATATTGTGAGACTGTATCTCATTTAGGGTTCCTAACCGTTTCATGCAAGGTAGAATGAGAGCTCCCATGTCTCTATCAAGAAATACTGTCTTGTTCCACTAAAAATTCACACACAATTCAAGAACAGTGCAATTAGTAAATTTTATAGTCCCTGTTGTTATGTTTTATCTATATATAATATATATATATATATTTTATCTATATTTATATCCATGCTGTTCCTTCCATGTGGAATAATAGGAAGCAGAAGTTGATAATGATCGTATTTTGAAATCAACATGCCCTTTAATTTTCAATGAAAGAGAGAAAGACTCCTCATTCTTTTATGCTAAGGAGTAAAAAAATATTTTTCCAAACCTCAAACCTACCATATTTTTTAGTCCCTTGCTGCTTTCCAGTATAATTTAACAAAGTACATTTTTTGTCTTAAGCTATTTATTTTGTTATAAGGCTGAAACATACCCATTATATTCTTCCATCCATGCCAGCAAAATCAGAACTGTCTTTCTGGATTGCTACAGTTTTATTTGCTTTTCTTTAAGTCTTCATATAACTTACAGCTGGATGAGCACATCAATTTACAGATTTTATCTGGCTCTTGCTCAGTTGTATGAAGGGAAGGGGAGGAATGCATGCAGTTAATTCAATTGTTCAAAGATATCTTAGTAGAAGACGCACTCAAATACTCCACTGATAAACACTGGTTTACTGTTTCTTAGCAAAACTGACCCACTACACAGTAGATTAGTCTTTTTTCACACTTTTGAGTTGTTCTAGTATTCCATATCTACTTTCAAGGTACCTCTAGGTGCTTCATCCTAATCATTAGCTGTTTCATCCATATTTAGATGTATTGGTGGTTTTTGTGTTTTGTAAGAATCTTGTGGCATATTCAAATACTCTTCTAAGAGCGAGGTCCCTAGTAATAAATGCAAGTTTATTGTTCACAGCTTTTCACATACGTTTTTATGTATCATACAGCTACATCAATTAAGTTAGTCATAACTTTTAGACATAAGTCCTTGCTGAGAGTGTAGCAAAGTGGGACTGTCCCTGTATCAGGCATGCTGTTTTTCAGAATTCTTAGCATGCAAAAGGAGAATGATCCCACTACAATCTCTAGACCAGCTCATTTTTACAGAAAATAAAGTAGACTTATAAGGCTGCTTTATTTTTACTTGGGATTGAAAGTTAAGAACAGATCTTGCACTCCCACACCAGAACTGCAAATTTTCCCCATTTTCTGCACTGGTATTTAAGGAAAAGTTGAACCGAACTACTTTACCAACATTTGTGTGACTCAGGGACTGAACCAGTATTCTGCTATTCCCAAAGAAAGCTGAAGAAGGAAGAAAGCATTAAAATGTCCCTTTCAGGTGGAGGTTTTATATTTGATATGTGATAGCCCTGTAGGAGGTAACATGAACATTTTCTGGTTTTTTACTTAAAAAAAAAACCCAACTGCTTAGTAACTTGTTTTTAATAAATGGAGCAAAGAAATTTATCCTTTGATCCAAGTTATTACATGACTCATTTAAAAAATTGCACTGTATGTGTTTGGTCTAGATGTTGCTAATAGGTATGACCTTTTTAATCAAATATATGTAATTGTAGAGGAAAATTGAAATTCAGTTCTGAGGAAATGTCTACTTATTTGTTGCAGCCTTAATGACACATGTCTCCAAATGTGTTCCAATTAAGATTAAAGCAAAAATGGTAATTGGCCATTAAACATGCTGCAAAAGAAAGTAAACTAGTGAGAAAGGCAACTCAGCAGAAAACAAAATGCTTAAGTCTGTTGAAAAGCAAGAGTAATAATGGAGTTTTCAGCATAGGACACTATTATGGGAACAGCTAATTACAATATAGATAATAAGTAAGAAATGTAAGTGCTCATGAAGGCAAAAAACTAGAGTAAAGATAATGGAGCAATTACTTTTTCAGTGCTCATAGGCCAAATCTCAGTCTTTCCTGTGCCAAGACCCATGCAAAAAAAAAGCAGTTTTGCAAGACCTGTAGCTATTTCTAGCATATCTCTGTGTTAGACCATAAACGAATATCTCCTGTTCAACATCAGTTCATATCTGGTTTTGCCACTCTCTTGACACTGAACAGCCAAATAAAATTTTATTTAGGGGAAAAATGAAACATGCATAGAGCTATGAAGGGCACTTTGCATCACACAGGAGCTTTTTGTGGGTAAAGAAGCAGAGTGGCCACATTCGTGGTATATTACTTAGAAAATATGCATTGCCTCTAAGCAATAAAGAAGGTTAGTCTAAAAGGCTATGGGACTTGCTGATGGCTCATATATGAATTCACTGCAGAACTTTGGAATTTTTTTCTGGTATTTCTACTGATTTTTCTACTGTTTTTAAAAGTTGTCATCTAGATACATAAATTCAGGTGTTTCTGCCTCCAAAATGAAACAATTCAGAGAGCATGTCTTTTGCCTAGCCATTTCTAGTGTCAATTTAGACACTCTTGGGTACAGTGTATATCCACAGGGGTCTGGCAGATATGACAAGACCTGTAGGAGACTCATGGCCGTCCAGAACAGCACCAAGAACACAAAGGCATCTCTTAAAGCCCTGGTTGCTTAACTGTCCATACAAATTCACTGAGGTATGTGTTGTAGTTCCAGCGCTGCTTTTAGTTTGCACCTTGGGGCACATCTTGATCCACAAGAAAAATTTTCTAAGTCTTTACAGCTGTGAGTACTCTGAGAATACGCATGTGTAAATCCAGTCACCTACAGCAGATAAGGGGTTTGAATTTCATTAGTCATTCTGGGAGAATGGTGTACAAGAACCTTAGTTACAGGGAGCAGATTTAAGTTATGTAGGTGATACAAGGTATATTCATTGCAAATGAGAATCTGTATGTATCTGGCCCTTAATATTCCGGAAAGTATGTGCAAACCACAATTTTTCAAAGACTTAAAACATGGTTATGTTTTCTCTGGCTGCCCTACAACTTATGAGGGCATTGCTGTTGCTCAAACAAAAGTTTACCAAATTTCAGGGTTTTTTTGGCTGGTGAAACAAATGTTTGCAGCTTTATTCTACATGGCGGGCCTACTTATGGTGTAGGGTCATCTCCTAATAGACAAATAAAAGTAAAATAATAATCCTAGTATCACCTGCTATAAATAATGTCTGGCCAATCTCTCAAATTTTAAGAAAATGAAAAAAGGATCTCAAAATACAGAAGGGTTTGGCTACCTGAACTGAAGATGACCATTACTATATCTGAAAATGAAACCCACATGTCCTAGGCCATAAGGAAAAACTGAGTTTGATACCAGCTTTCTGTAAGTTTTCTGCATATATTAGTAATTTCAGTTGAATTCTGATGTAGTAAACAAACTTAAGATAAAAGAATGAAAAGAAAAACATTCCCATATATTTCAGTAGGAAATAAATTTGTGGTAATTGTTTTCCTCAGTAGCATTCTTCTTTTATTTTCTGAGAAAGAGTGAAGCATGTTTTTCTGTTGAAATATGAAATGCACAGATGTGGATACAGATATATCTTCATTGTTTAGCAGTTATAAACTTGTATATTCTAAAAGAAAAAAAGTGCACTTAAATAATATATTCAAGTTCTGGTTTTCTCTATTTTTGCAGAAATTTATGCAGGTATGGAGCAATAATATATGCATCTCTGTGTGATTTTCATTTTAAAGTTTGTGATGTGGGTCTATCTCATTCTTTGTTCCAGCATTGTTGCATGGTCTGCATTATCATATAGAATTAAGGAAATGTTTTTTACTTGAAAAGTGCTAAGTATTGCTTTTCAAACATTCTTCCTAAAAAAAAAAAAAANTTTTTAATTTAATTTTTTAAATTAAAATTATTCTATCCACTAGTTTCAAAAGGATAGTCTTGGGAAAAACAGAAAATTGCATATAGATTGGGGGCAGGAATTTTGTTGGGGTTTTTCTGTTTGTTTGTTTGTTTGTTTTTATATAGCTTTATACTGCCTTTGTACACTAGATTATTTCCCAAAACTAAACACATTTTTACTCTTCTTGAATGGTATTCAATATACTTAATTTACCTTGGAAAACAGTGGTGATTCACTTTAATGTTAGAAGTGTCTTTTAGCTCTGTTGTTAAAAGGCAAGTTACAGAAAGACTGAAACTTAATGTTGTTGCAGTGATATTATGATGATAAAGGAAAAAAACCTGAAAACAGAACACATGTAAGAAAACATATTTATCATGGAAGATTCACATCAGTCATTGGCTTTTACTTCATATATTAAATTAGCTTAGTGACATTTTGAAAAAATGGTCTCTGTTCTGAACCTGAGCATATAAAACTAAAC
>VZTQ01000018.1:25193-51422 GCA_013400755.1 Pelecanoides urinatrix | reverse complement strand
AAAGTTTGTGATGTGGGTCTATCTCATTCTTTGTTCCAGCATTGTTGCATGGTCTGCATTATCATATAGAATTAAGGAAATGTTTTTTACTTGAAAAGTGCTAAGTATTGCTTTTCAAACATTCTTCCTAAAAAAAAAAAAAAAAAAAAAAGCAAACAAACTTATTGCTTTTCACTTAGTATGGATTTCACAGAAAATGCCTTTTCACAGATTATGCAATTCACAAAGCAACTCCTTTCATGGAAAGTAGAATTTGCATTCAAAGGAAAAGAATGGATTTGCTATGAATTTGAACTGAAAGAAAAGACTTGCTATATTTTTAAACTGTTAGAGTAATACTTTGCTTAATTTCAAGTAATTTCAATATATGCATGCTTCTGCAGGTATTTTTTTCTTCCTATCCGCTTCCAGGGTACTTCTGCTTTTTTATTTACATTTACAAGCCTTTAATCATCTCAGTTGTGGAGACATTTTGTTTTCTTATGCCACAAAGTAAACCAAACTAACCAGCCAGTTTATACAATAATGGCAAGCTTAGAGGTATATTTGAACTTTTCAAAGTTATAGAAAATGACAATTTTGAACTTTTGATAGAGACAACTTCATACTTAGCATTAAGACGTTTAATCTTTAGAATTGCAGAGACCTCAAATTTTAGGCATCTGACTTACTGCTCATCAGTGTTCATGGGATTTTACGATAAGTTTATGAAAGCCTTTGGGGGTGGGAGCCATTGAGCTGTATGATGTTGATGAAAACGAAAACACAGATTTCTCTGAATATTTTTTTTAATTTTTTAATTTAATTTTTTAAATTAAAATTATTCTATCCACTAGTTTCAAAAGGATAGTCTTGGGAAAAACAGAAAATTGCATATAGATTGGGGGCAGGAATTTTGTTGGGGTTTTTCTGTTTGTTTGTTTGTTTGTTTTTATATAGCTTTATACTGCCTTTGTACACTAGATTATTTCCCAAAACTAAACACATTTTTACTCTTCTTGAATGGTATTCAATATACTTAATTTACCTTGGAAAACAGTGGTGATTCACTTTAATGTTAGAAGTGTCTTTTAGCTCTGTTGTTAAAAGGCAAGTTACAGAAAGACTGAAACTTAATGTTGTTGCAGTGATATTATGATGATAAAGGAAAAAAACCTGAAAACAGAACACATGTAAGAAAACATATTTATCATGGAAGATTCACATCAGTCATTGGCTTTTACTTCATATATTAAATTAGCTTAGTGACATTTTGAAAAAATGGTCTCTGTTCTGAACCTGAGCATATAAAACTAAACAATGTAAATTTAAATAAAAACATTCCTGAGTTAACATGAACTTTTTCATGTCTTCATGCAAGCCATATAAAATTAGTCTATTGTAGATATTCTCCCTATTCTTTCTTTATTGACATGCTTTAAGCTGGTATAATTTTCCAATTTCATTGAAGCAAAATTCATATGATATACATTGTTTCATCAAATTTATAACAATGGTGAATAGACTCTGAGCAAGGCTACTGAAATCCCATGATATTAGTGTCATAAGGTTACTGGAGTTGGATCCCAATAAAGGAAAAAAAAATTTTAAAAAAATCATTTATTTAGCCAGTGCCTAAAGGTCAGATAAAAAGACCAGATCAGCACCATAGTTTCCATTGGAGCAGCTAGTAGAACTGGGACTGTGACACTCACTTCATAACTTCACAGCACAACTACTTCCTCTGACCCCAGTCTGATGCCTAAGGGTAGGTGCTGCTACCTGGTTGGTTCTCCCTCTCTTGTCCAAACCCCAACATGGACCACTTGGCAATGACGGCACTTCATCTGTCTTGAGAGCTTTCTGTCCTCATGAGTGCATATTTAACACCAGTACCAGACTACTTGGTATTATTTAGGAAATTGCCATCCAAACGACACATTTCTTGTTCTGGTACTAGCCATAGATAGTTTATTTTAATTATATTTTCATAATCATGCTAGTAGTTTGCAATTAGATATATTTTGTCATTGATTCAGTCCATACTTTTATGGCAAAATGCTGACTTTGAAAGCTGTTGTCACATTTAATTCCTTAAAATGTTAGTAGCAAATGGCTTTTTTATTAAATTATTTTCCAAAAAGAATAACAACATTGAAGAGATGCCATTTCTGATTATAAGAGAATTCTGTATTACACATCAAAACATTTCATGTATAGATTTATGCTGAGCAAATAAAACAAACAAAAAATGTTAATAGTTTTGCATAAAGAAATGAAAACTTACCTCACGTAATTTATTTTCCATCATTTTTATAAATTATGCATTTGACTTTTCATAATAGCCTTAACAGAACAGTCTTTTTCAGCAAAAAAATCTATTTTCAGTGTTCATTTATGATATTTAGAGATTTTACTGTAGAAGTATTATTAGCAAACACAGTAGAAAAGAGAACTGATTAATATTAGCAGAATGGCATTTCTGAATATGCAATATGCTTCTCATTCCTAAACAAACAAAAAGAGGATTTTCCAAATAAATTATTCATTATTTGATCATATTGTATGCTAATAGAGAAGGATAGGATATGCTATGAGTATATGCTTCTATATATAGAGAGAGAAGTATAATATTTAATCCACTATATTGTGCCACTGAAAAGGAAATTGTCCTTCAACTGACTGGGTAATTTAAAAATTTGTGCATATTCTTTTGGAGTTTGTTTGGGTGTATTCTAATAGAGAGGCCTTTAATTGCCTAATAAAGTAAAGACAATCTATTCTTGTAATCATAGAATCATAGAATCATAGAATCATTAAGGTTGGAAAAGACCTCTAAGGTCATCGAGTCCAACCGTCAACCCAACACCACCATGCCCACTAAACCATGTCCCTAAGCACCTCATCTACACATCTTTTAAATACCTCCAGGGATGGTGACTCCACCACTTCCCTGGGCAGCCTGTTCCAAGGCCTGACCACTCTTTCAGTAAAGAATTTTTTCCTAATGTCCAATCTAAACCTCCCTTGGTGCAACTTGAGGCCATTAATTAATCAATAAAATTAATCAATAAAATATAGCCAAGAATTAAACAAGCAAAAATGTTAAACTTGCCTAACGGAAATAAGCATGGTTGGAAAGATGTGCTGAACTTACTAATTCATTAATGAACTTCTGTGTTTGATTCTTTCACATTTGATCTGTTGGCATACTTTCTTTTTTTTTTGTCAGCTAACTATGTTTAGTGAATATTACCTTTTTAAATGGTAATGTGATGGCTAATTTAAAAATCCTGATATGTCAGTGCGAGAAGACAGTTTATAAATTGTTTCCCTGGCACAGCATTCCTTTCTGTCAACGATCACAGACTTACTATTTCAGAAACTTACCAGATCAAGTGAGAACTTTCCTATATTTAGTAAAAAATAGATGTATTCAAATTAATCAGCTACAATTAAACTTTTAATATTTATGTTTGCACAAAGATTCTATAGCAAATATTTTACAAGAAAGGGAAAATGCAGAAGACATTAATTCTGTATTCTGATTAATCTACTTTAATAAAGAAATTTTTCACCTATAACCTGTTTACTGCTTGATTTATCCAAATAGCTTTAATCATACATTTACAGCTTTGTAAAAAAATGCTGATATGAGAGCAACAGCAGCAGTGCATTCATTGTACTAAAATGTAACCACTATTGCCTATTAATGTCCAACCTTAATCTTTGTGTGGATATACATTTAAAAAAAAAAATCTACTTTAAATCAGCCAATTTTCTTTTCTTGTTTTCTTGCTACTTACATTGATTAGCATTAATAATCAATTATTTAATAATTAATGATTTTCAGAATTGTATTAATATAAACAGTTGCGATCCTCTGAGTGAGGGAATGGCCTTCTAAATTATTAATTCTCAACACTGACAGTTAATTAATTGATTCAGGGAAAGGGACTGAGTGGGTGGGAGACAGTCTTCTTATTTACTTGTCTTCTTGTCTTCCCAATCTTCCAGTTTGAATATGAATGAAACTTTTGCCACTTCTGTCAGTAGCAGAAAAAGTTTTTCCATGCAGTGATATGCAGGAAAGCTGGGAGGGAGGAAAAAGAGGTTGAATTCCTAATTAAAGAGTGGTGAAGGTGCTTGAAAGAAGGCACTGAAAAAAATGTTCAGAATACTACTAGCAATTAACACTATACCATCATTTTGGCCTCATTTGGTAAATAGGATTGTTAACCTAGGTCATCAACTTCATGATCAGATTTACCATTCTTTACAAATGTCAGGATACTGTAAATATTTTTTGCTTTGTGCTGTTATGCTTTACTATAGCTAGAACAAAAGCAGTAATTTATGTTTCCCCTAATTCCTTAAAGAGGGGGTAAAAGTCTTTTTTGTCAGGGAACAATTCTGGTGTAATTTCAGATCAGCACAAACTTGACTGGAATTCATACCCTTCTGGGGAGTTACTTTGGGCAAGAATCTGAAAAAAAGGTATAAATCCATGCTCCTGCTTGCAGAACAGAATGGGAGGAAGGTGGATGAGCTCCTTACCAGCCAGATATGCATCCTGGTTGAGTTGCCATGCTGCCAGGGGAAGGAGCTGGGGAGGAAGAATAGGCTACATGGCATCATTGATGACAAAATGGAAGATGAAGAGGTTTTTCTTAGAGAACCTGAAGGGACAAAAGCCTGACACCCACAAGAATAGGATCAGTGGAGGGGGGAAGGATAGGTAG
This sequence comes from Pelecanoides urinatrix, assembly GCA_013400755.1. Taxonomy (NCBI): domain Eukaryota; kingdom Metazoa; phylum Chordata; class Aves; order Procellariiformes; family Procellariidae; genus Pelecanoides; species Pelecanoides urinatrix. The sequence continues at coordinate 46,701 of VZTQ01000018.1, read as the reverse complement.
AGGATACACTCAGGCACTCTAAGTGGAGGCTGGAAGATGATTACTTCTGACAGTTTGAAAGAGACTTTCTCTTCACCTACAGAGGTTCACTGATGCAATAACTATTGGGCCATGACAACAGGTGAGGAAGAGTCAATTTCATCCGGAGACTCATGTAAGCTGTCTGAGTTTGACACATACACCCTCACCAGTACCACTCAAATGAAGCAATCGTTGACAATAGACAAAGACTCCTTTCTCTGAGGGAGAGTGGCACCCACCTGTTGACCAGATAGGATCTCTGACGAGGTTTATTTGCATGTCAGAGGTCTGGATTCATGATGCAGGAAAGAGGTTGCCAAAGCTTGTCTGATGCTCAGATTACTACCTTTTGCTGCTTGCCCACACAGGCACCAATGATACTGAGTATATTAAAAGTGGCTAGTGGACTCTAGTGGTAAGAACAAAGGCTGTGAGGGCCCAGCCAGAGTTTTCCACAGGTAGGAATAGAAACATCCTGGGGGTTAATATCTGATTAGTGGTACAGGTAAGACCTCATCTTTTATTACCATGGGGCCCTCTTTGAGCAATGAGTTCTGATGAGGAAAGATGGAATCAATCTAAAAAAGAGGAGAGCATCTTTGCCAACAGGATTGCTAACTTTGTGAAGACAGTTTTAAACTACATTAATCAGGTAATGCAGAGAAAAACCTAAAGGAAAGTGGAGGTACATGGAGCTGAAAAGAATTGCCTGTAAGAAAGCATGATCAGGGAAGTCATCACACTTCCTTGGAGTGCAACTGGGGACCCATCTCAAGTGCTTGCACAAAACATACACAGCATAGGAAAGACTGAAGGAGTAAGAATTCTATGTGCTTTCTCAGAACTACAGCCTCCTACCAGAAGAACAACACACACAGTGAGATAGGTCCATTACTGGTATGCTGCAATGGATGGATGCAAGCTCTCTGGAAATACAAGCAGGGAAAATGAGGAGGCTGGGCTGAACTTCATGCAAAGCAGTGTCTTGAATGCATGGGGCTTTGCTATGGAATGGGTGATGGTGATGCTCAAGTCGATGGGGCAGGATGAAAAGGGAACCATTTAAAGAAATATTGTGGTGGGTGTCTGCTACAGACAGCTTGATCCAGAAAAGTTTATGAAGTCGTCTTTAAGAAACTGGAAAAAACCTCATGAACACAGGTCCTAGTTCTCACTGGGATATTACCACCCTGACTTTTGCTGGAAAGACAACATGGAAAGACACAAGTAATCTAGGAGATATTTGGACCACGTTGAGTACAGTTTTTTGAAACGATTGCAAGATGAGACAAATAGGGGAGGTACTTATCTGGATTCTCTATTTGTGAATAAGCAAGAAGTGGTTTGGCACGTAAAGGTCAAAAACAGCTTTGGCAGCAATGGCAGTGAGATGATGGAATTTATAGTCCTAAGAGAAACGAGAAACTCAAGTAGCAGAATAATGATTCTGGACTTCAGTGAGATGGCTCCGGTTTGCTCAGGGATCTGCTTGGCAAGATCCCATTACAGACTGCACTGAAGGGAAGACTGATTTACCTTGGGCCCACTGATTTACCACGAAGGACAGTTTCCTCAAAGCACAGTTCTTTCCAATGTGCAGGAACTCAAGCAGATGTGGCAGAAAAATGGACAAATGGAGAACAACTGACTGAGCTTAAAGAGAAAAGGAAGTGCACAGAAGGTAGATGCAATGGTGAGCTACCTATCCAGAAGGCACCCAGTCACACAGGAAAGGCATTAGGAAAGCTAAAGGGCAACTGGAGCTAAAACTATCAAGGCAACTGAAGGGCAACAAGAAAGACTTCTATAGGTCTACCAGTAACAAAGAAAGATGGAGAAAAATGAGATCACGTTGCTGAATTGACAAAGGACATGGAAAAGTCTGAGATACTCAATGCCTCTTTCACGCTGTTTTTCCAAGAGTGGAGAAGAGAGTTTCAGGGGGACCTAACAGCAGCCTGACACTTATTTAATATGAGCTAATAGAGAAGACAGATTCAGGCTCCTTTTCTCAGAGCACATAGTGACAGACATCTATCCAAACGTTCATTAAAAAAAACCCAAAACCTTACCATCACTTACTGGATTTGAGGTGATAAATATGTCAATATGTGTTAAAATTTATGAAAGCAACAAAAGAATCTGAAAGTGCCGGTTACCCCTATACCTTTCTTTCTGAGTCTGTTCACATTGAATCTTTTACATTTCAAATATTTCCAAAAATCTTCTCAGAAATTGTGTTTGCGATAGTAAGAATCATCTTCAACTGAAGCTTAAAATAAATTATGAATTTCTGAATACGAAAATTACATTTTTATCCATAGTTCTTTAAAGATCACTGTTTTTTGGAGGGACTGAGACCAGACAAAAGTTGTTCAGTTACTCTTTGGTCACTGATACAATTTTCTACACACAGTGTAGAAAGAAAAGGCAGAAGAAAGGGTTATTGTTATTGAAACAGCAGAGCAAAATGATTGAATTAAAAACCATACATAGAAGCCAGGGATCTGGAACTATATTGAGAGTTTAAAAAAAAAAAAAAAAGGTAATATTTTTCTGAAATATATAGTTATCTCATGAAACTTGGCCACAAGATGTTGACATTAAAAACTTAAAATTCCTTTGCATTCATAGGAAAAAACTGTGCACGATCCTATTTATACTGGACAAATATTTGTAAATAGTATAAATCTGTGACCTTCAGGACATACGTCCTCACTGTTTCTTATTGGCTCTTTATTTTCCAATTGTTCACCAAAAATCTGTTATGCTCTCATCCAAAAAGTGGTGGTATCTAGCATTGGAGAAGAATACTACAGTAGGGGAAAACTGATGCATAATGGCATGACTTTTGCTTTATCTATCAGAAATGTCTACCCCCACAAATACTTGGCATGTAAGAGGATGGGCAAATCTGTTTAAAGGTTCTTCCATCAACACAGAAGGAAAACAAGTACTGCATTACTGGATCATCTGACAGTTCCACTTACGATTGTGAGCCATGTGTTCAGCTTATTCATATGGGTGTGAACTCCACTTTAGGAATCAGCAGGGTTGTCACCTATGTCAAACTGTTGTGATATAAAGATGAAAACTTCAGGGCAAAATCTCAGTGTGCCATATGGCTGCTTTTACTATGCAATTTCATGAATTCCAGATCTGAGAGTGTTGGCTGCCTATGGCAGGATCATTCTGCACGAGAGAGACCACCGGTGACATAAAGACAGGGAACAACTTGTGCCATTCTTTTTCTCTTCTGTCAGTGTGACTACTGGGGTCAAAGTTTGTTCGTTTTTTTTACCTCAATTCTGTTCCTACTTGTTGCTTTTGCTATTAGAAGCCTTAAGAATTCAGCCCTTAGATGACTGTCTTACACTAAGGAATCAGCTTACCTAAAGTCCTGCTGACATTTTGGACAGTGCGTGTTTCATTATTATGAAGAAGGCCTGTTCATAGCCAGTGTGCTTCTATGTGGTTAACAGTTAGTATGTGATTAACAGTAAAGCAAAGGAAGGCAGCTAATATGGAATAGGCCAACAAAATTTTGTCTGTAATGACAGTACAACCAAAAGAGGAGACACGCGTGTTCAGCTGACTGTAGCCAATCTAAGCATATAATAACTGTGTGCCCGACCGTCCCCTTTTATAGCAGAGCCCAAATCATTTCACTGACAACATATCTCAGTAAATATAAAAGTACATTTCCCAAGTTAAAGATAAATAACATTCAGTCTCATGGACACCTTAATACTGAAGTTATCCAATGAGTGTTTTTCATCCTTTCACCATATCCTACAAATTTAAGGAATTTTAATCTTACAAACAAGTCACAGAATGGCACTAAGTGGCACTGTAGTTTGATCTCAACCACTATGCTGTAGTTAAAGTCTTGTTCTTCTGAAACCATAATAAAATATCCAATATACTCCTCCAGAATAAGCTAGCCACTTAACTGATTCAGTCTCCTCAAAATTATATCAAAAAAACCTGTATGAATTGCCAGTTCTGTTAGTTAGCAAACTGGTCTACAAACTTAAAGCTGCCATATAATATAGGAGACCTGTAACACTGGTTGATTCTTTGTCAGGAATTCTTGACTGAAATTTTGAGCCTGAAAAGAAATTGAAAATTCTTAATACTATTATCTATCTCATGAACAAGGCTTATCTCATGTGCTGGGTGCAGGTGCCCAGGCGCTGGCAGGAGGCTGCAGGGCGGCCTCTGTGAGGAGAGGCCGGGGCTGCCCTGTGCCGGACACAGCCGGTTCCAGCCGGTTCCAACCGACCCCCTGCAGGGCACGGCTGAGCCCCCCAAGCAACACGGTGGAGCCTTGGGGAAAGTGTGTATAAGAAAAAGCAAAATGCTGCACAGGCATAAAGGAGTGAAGGAAAAAATGTGTGAGAAACGGCCCTGCGAGCACTGAGGTGAGAGAAGGAGCAAGGGGAGGAGAAGCGGCAGGCACCAGAGCAGAAATGCCCCTGCAGCCTCCAGAGAATTCTATGGTGGAGCAGGCTCCTGGCAGGAAGTGTGGCCCCTGGGGGATCCGCACTGGAGTAGGGGAAAAGTGTGAGAAGGAAGGAGGGGCAGAGGGGAACTGTTATGGATTGACCACAACCCCCATTCCTCACCCCTCTGTGCTGCTCATGGGTGGGGAGGAAGTAGAGGAATCTGGAGTGAAGGAGTAAAGTTGAGCCTGGAAAGGAGAGGGGGATGGAGGAAGGTGGTTTTATTTTTGTGTTTGTTTCCCACCATCCTATTCTATTTTTAATTGGCAATGAATTCGACCAGTTTTCCTCAAGTTGAGTCTGTTTTGCCCGTGACAGTAACTGGTAAGTGATGTCCCTATCTTTATCTTGACCCACAAGGTTTTCTATCCTATTTTCTCCACTCACCCTGTTGAGGGGGAGTGAGAGAGTGGCTGAGTGGGCATCTGGCAGCCAGCCAAGGTCAACCCACCACAACATGACTGTATGGATTTGATTTTCCACATGACTATCCAGGTGATTTATGTTGTAGTGTCACATTGCCCATCACTGGGTTAAGGTTACAGCCTGTCTAAGGAAGAGCGAGGTTGTTGGGGCAGGGAAAAGCTGCTCCAGGAAGGAATGGCTGGGCAACCAGGTCTGGGGCAAGGGCACTGGGGAAGTGGGCAGAAAGCCTGGAGTACAGCAAACCCTGGGCAGCTCCACCAGAAAGCATAGCATAGACATAGCCAAGCCTCAGCAGTCACAGAAAGGCAGATGGGCTTCAAAGAGGTTCAGAGGGGCTTGTGAACAGTTTGTTGCAGCCCCAAAAGTCACCAAGCTCTGTCTAAAACTAAGCCTGAAAGAACAGACTTACCTGCAGCAACACTGAGGGAAAAGGGAGGCAGCTTTACAAACCCAAACCCATTTGATCTCTGTTCTCTCTGCCCTCATCATTTCGAGTTTCGTTACTGGAAACATTAATCAGTCTTGCTTATGTTCTAACAAACTAAGACTCACTTTAAAGGTCCTTTTAATCTTTTTGATCTATTTATTGCAAATTAAAGATTTAGATGTGGGCATCTGCAACCCAAGATCACCATCACGCAGTTCCTTGATTAGCCCAGATAAACGTACATAATTTGTTATACACTAGAGTGTTTGTTAGGAAAGAGTAAAAAGGGACTGTGTGAGATTTTCTATTGTATGGAATTTTTATAAATGATGGAGTCAGTCACTCATTACTAAATACATACATAATTTCAGTAAAATTTATGTGTAGTCATGAATTGCAAGCAGAACAATTATACAAGGTTACTTGCATTTCATTCATGTTCAGGATTATGGGTTAATGTATAAACAGATCATATGGTAGCTGTGGCAACAGGATATCAGGAAGAAATAACAGGAAGCTTCAAAATAAAATTCATTAATTATTTTTAAGTACACTTTTTGAGCCATTTTAGAGGACAAGGGTAAACAGAAAAAATATAAAATATATTGAGATAGGTATTATGATTTTAAAATGCAATGTCATTATATAAACAAAACAGATAAAACTGTATTTTTTTGTTCGCAATTCTACAAAGCAAATAAATGTTTCTGCATGGTAATATACATATATGTACCTCTGAGACCCTCCAACTCAATTTGAACCAGGGATATGAAGAAAATACAGCTCATAATACACAGCAGCTGCAGGGATATGTTCATTAGTTAAACACTGACAGCTTTGCCATTTTCCTTTTCAGGTTTGAACTGTGAGTTTAGGCCTTGTGAGGCCAGCAATCCCTGTGAGAACGGAGCTGTGTGCATAGAAGAAATGAATTTGGACATTTTTCCCCTTGGATTCCAGTGCCAGTGTGTGAAGGGCTTTGCAGGTCCACGTTGTGAGATCAATGTCAATGAGTGCAGTTCTAACCCTTGCCTCCACGGATACTGCTATGACAGTGAGTTCAGTCTGGTTACTCACTTTAATGTAGAGTAGTCTTTCTGTTGAAGTGTCTGTAGCTACTGAGCTGCTCTGGGGAGAACAGTGGATAATTTACTGAAATTTAGCTTGTCTGAAGCTCCACAGCCAGTACCAGGAGGATTACTTTTGCCAAAATGCCTCAACTGCTGGCACTAGAGTTTGTGTGTTCAGGGGGTCAGAATTGTAGCTAATGAGAAATTTTAATGAGATCTGTGCTGTCTCCTTTGATACCTAAATTAGCGAAACACATCTCACATTGTGCATTCGATGAGAGTATATTCAGGTACTGAAAAGGAGCTCATGGAATAGTTAGACAGTATATGTCATAATTCTAACGAGTCCAAAACCTGCATTAAATATCAAACTGATGCAAAATGGAGTGTCTGTTTACTATTAAGCGCCTTCTATCATGTAACTATGTAACTTACACTTTCACTAATAGATATACTTAAACGTTTTAGAAGCAACTCTACTATATTCTGTCTGGATTGGAAGGCTAAGTAGCACCCATTATGTACGGAGTACTTACTATAATGTTTTGTGGGGCTATTACGACCTATCAGACACTTTCTACGCTTGGTAAAAAAAAGTAAAAATGGTAATTTTCAGAGCATCTTATAATGTTGGCTGGAAAGCAGAATGACATCCAGAGGTCATGTAGCCAAACCTGCATGAAGCTGGACTATCAACAGTGCTAGAACACATCAGTCAAGGTTTTTTCTAGCTGAGTTTTGAAAGCCTCTAAGGATGGACAGAAATTCCACAAACTCTTTGGGACAGCCTGTTCCACGGATGCACTATTCTTGTAGTGTTCCGCCCTCCCCCCAATCCCATCTGAATCTCCTAAACTGTAAATTTTGTCCATTGCCCCTTATTATATCATCTAACACTAGTAAGAGGAATTCAGTTCTGTTATCTGTGTAACTGCCCTTAAAGTTATTGTTATATAGCCCTCTAACTATTAACCCTTCTCTGAAGGGACTAACACAAAGCAAGTCCAGCTGACTTAACTTTTCATCATAGGTCCCACACTTTAAGCACTGAGCAAGTGTGTTTGTCTTCTGCTACATCTCTCTCCTGTTTCCCCACATTCCTTTTAAAATGAGAATGATGACTTGAGAATTTCCCTGAAATCCAAAATTTTAACACAGATTTCCAGAAGATCTAGTCAACTTACTGATTTTAGATGAGATCTTAAAGAACTGACCTCAAATTACTAAATATATAATTGCCTAAAACTCTCCTAGTTAAAAAAAAAAAAAAAAGTTTCAATAAGCTTTAAGAACTCTATCTTTCCATATATGGGAATAAGGTGAGTGGTTTCATATTTTATCATCTAGTAAAGACTATTTCCTAACAAGTTTACAGATGTTTTCTATGTACTCTACATTGGTTCAGAGATATTTTTGAAATGGAATTCACATGAGCTGCAGTAAGTTCTTCATGCTCACGAAGTGCCAGATCTTTTGGGGATAGCTTGTCTTTGCGGTGCCTCTGGACTTGAGTTGTATCATGTGGACACCTCAGTTCCTCTGCACTATGTGCACTGGCTGCAGAAAGCTGGAATCCTGAGGAAGCTAGGAAGTTCTTAGCAGATGAATAATGCTCCTCCTCTGAAGGACTTAAAGCATTTAATGAATACAATAGCATCTACGTGTACAGACACAATGACAGAATAGATTCCATGGTAAACCTCAGCAATAATGAAGAATGTAGGGACCTTTTTGAGGTTAGGATAAATGCAGGCCGGCAAGAAGTGCAATTATTGCTGTCATGAGCTCTGTATATGGACATACCACTCTAAAGATTCCTCTCCGTTTGGATCATTAATGATGTAAAAGGGAGAGGAGTCTTACCATTAGCTTGTTAAGATGGAAAATTACTCATTAGCTTATAAGATGCCATCACTTTCAGAAACTAGTAATTGGTCATTGATTCTTATGTCAAAATATTTGAATTGTTTAAGTAAAATGCAGTACTTGAATTTGCTTTCATATTAAAAAGGTGTTTTGAGATATTGCATTTCATTTATTTCAATTTTTTAACATGTCCACACCTTTTAGGTAAAGCCAGTCCAAATCTTTTCCAGATAGTAGTCATAACTGTAACTTACATAATTTTACTACATTCAGTTGTTATTCTAAAACACACTTAGTACTAAAATACTATCTCTCTGTTATAGTTGTCGATGGCTTCTATTGTTTGTGCAACCCAGGATATGCAGGACTGAAATGTGACCAGGACATTGATGACTGCACAATCAATGCTTGTGAACATAATTCTACATGTGTTGATCTACATCTGGTTAGTAGATAATATTTTTTAATTAAAATGTTTGCTAAGTTTTCTTCCTGAAATCTAAAGCAATACCATTGCAAGTTCTAAAGTTCCACTTAACACAAATACCTATCAAGAGTTTTATAATCGTACTTTCTAGTCACTGGTGGGTTTTTTTGTTTATGTGTAATGATATAGGCAGTGGGAAAGAGGAATGTTTTTATCATTTAAAAGCAGTTATTGAGTCAACATAGTTATTTGCGGAATTCAAAAGGAACCGGAATATTTTCACCTAGTTGTGTTTATGGCCTCATTATAAGTGAAAGGAATACTCATTTGCACCGATGACATTTGCTTCAGAGAGGCTTAAAAAGTATCATCTTACCCCCCAAAATGGCTTTACTTTAAGTACTTCAGCATTTATTTTCAAAATTCTTCAGTTATATTAGTGCCCGAAACATGAAAAGTGATAAAAATAACTTCTTTCTTCTCAGAAATAAAAGCATTCTATCAACTGATTCCTTCATGGGAGGAAAGGAGAAGAAAGACATTCACATTGTGTAAACTTTGCCACCAGAGGTGGCCCATTTTCTGTGCCACTCCCTCCAGGAATCTGTCAGCAATCAATTCTTTTTCAATGTACTCAATAGGGACACTAAGACAATATGAATATTGTCCTTAAGAAACATTCAGACTGTCAGAGAAATTGGGGGTGGTTAAAAAAAAAAAAAAAGGAAGAAAGGCTGGCTTTTTTTTACCTTCTTCTAATTTCTCCCAGCATGTTTGTGAGACTATTAAACTAACAAAATGTTAAAGCAAGGTGTAGAATTCAGATTAATATTAAGATACTCATAGATGTCTATATATGGTATGTGCTAAGCATCTAAGCACCCACCAAAGATGCTAGAATCCTTGCTGATGCAGTCAGCACATTCCAGAGAGTGATTCAGCTGCCCATCTTGTAGATGTCCACTTTGGGTGAACTGAACAACCCTGTAGGTACCACTCACTGTATAGCTAGGCTGCATTAGTGCTGAAGCAGACACCCATGTTTAGATGTCTGCATTTCCAGCTGAATCTGATCCCAAAAGCCCAGAAGTGTGTGAGGGGTGTGTGGTTTTCAGGGGTTTTGTTTGTTTGGTTTTTTGTTGTTCTGTTTTGTTTTTGTTTTTTTTTTTTTTTGTGTAGTACATAGATAAAGAAATCACACTTCTTTCTGACAAATCCTGGTGGTAACTCACAGACATCACTATTTCCTAAACTTGAACAGAATTTACATGCTTCAAGAGAATTTTCTCAAATCCTCTACTTTGATTTCCAGAGTTGTTTCTTCTTTTCACAGTTAGAACACTTTATGTATTGTATAAATTTTTTTGTAAATATGCTTCAAGAACTAGTAAACGCCTTGGACAAAATTAAGCGGTTGATAGGGAGACCACAGAGCTTTTGGCATTTTTGTTCTTGTTTTTGGATGCTATTGCAAATGCGTATGTTTTTACCAGTAAATTGCAATTAATATTTCAATCTGTCATACTGGAGACATATTGCCATCTTAAAATCAGGTTAGAGAGCATTCCAGAAATAAATCTTATGCTCACAAGGCATGTACTGTCCTATTGTCTAAGAGATTGTGTTGTATATGTAGACATTCCAGATATTATTCCTAACTCCAGCTGATGCTTTAACTCAGAGTCATAAAATGGAGCTGTATATGCAAAAGTTTAAACAACATCCCTCCCAAAAAAATAAGGTATCAGAAATGGACAAAATTATGGGTTCTTTTTAAAATAAACATATTGTTCCACCAAAAATGTCTGCTAAGCTTCACTGAAGGAGTTGTAATATTGATTCAGGGGGACTTTTTAATTTGGGCAAAATTAGACCTGGCAAAGAATGTTAGCTTACTGCAATTTTTAACACTGTTTTAGATTTTTCTTCCTATGCCTTTCATGCTTTTGTTTTCTTGACTCATTTGTGTTTATTTTTGTCCTGCAGTACCTATACATTTCTTATCTGCTTTGTCACAGACCTATGTCATTTTGTTTTAAATGGACTGTGACACAGCAAATCAGTGAGATCTGTGCAGACTCACTGTTTAAGAGAAAGCTTGACATTAAAAATATCTAACCTATGTGGTTCAGTTACTAACTACAGAAAATAAATACTGTAGAAACTTAATGGTAAAATGTCATTTTAGACCTTGGATTTGATCTTTTTCAGACATCGATGGCTTTCTCAACATAGTTCACCTATGTTGTCAACATTACAGTAAGCATTCATACTAAAGTGTTCCTTTTGATGTTAGATAATGCACAGGTAATAAATCTTCAGTATTTTTTTTTCTCATTAGAAGACTGTTCTTTGGCATTTTTGACAGTGATGTAATTTTGTGCTCAAAAAAAAGAAAATGAATACGGAATGGGCTCTGCTAAATTGAAAAGTTAGTGTATTTTTAAGACAAGAAATAGAGAATTGCTAGTAGTTTTATTTTTCTATAGCAATACTAATGCATTACTATTCAATATTTATACTTTCTCCTTCTCTATTCTTCTCTATAGTATGTTTACTTAAACTAAAATTTCTGATATAAGTTTCTGAAATAATTTTCATGTGGATCATCTTTTAAGTTGAATCCAGAAAGGCACATAAAAGACTCACTCACTAAGTGATTGCATTATTCAGTTTGTTGGCGACTATATTGTTCCACATACAATGTCCTTCTCATTGTATTCAGTATCAAAAAGTGCTGAATTTCTTCCACCTCAAATGATGCCATTTTATACACCAAGATTCCTCAGTGATGGATGCAAAGAGGATTAATGAATTGACATATATTCATAAAAATGGAAGAAAATCCACTCCCTCTTCTTCAGCCAGAGCACCTGTAAAAGAACAGATATTGAGATAACAATCCCCCAGAGAATGAATTTTTAACATTTAAAGGGTCTCATCCTCCTCCTCTAAAAGGTAATAAAGTGGGGAATGGGGAGCAACTGAGGCATAATCAAGGAAGACTTAAAAACTCTGAGATGGAGATTTCTCCATCAAATACAATTTTCTTCCAAAGTTATATTACTGCAGGCTTATTATATAAGTCAAGGACCAAAGATCTTAATGTGAGAAAGAATTCCAATATACACTCTAATTGCAACATATACTTCACAGCCTTTATCTTGGCTCTCCAGGCAGCAGGTGGCATTAAGCAATTGGACCGTGGGATGAGATCAAGATAGGTGAAGTACACAGCCGAATGACACAACTGCGTTAGCTTAAAGGAGGCTCGGATTTTCTACTGCACCTGAGAATTCCAGTCACACAAGAGCTACTATATACCAGTACAGGCCACTGTTAGTCATATTAGACCCTCTGGTTGCTCAAGAATAATTAATTGGCTACCCCTATGCTAATAAAAGTTCCATTCTGCAGTCCAACAGCTCAAATACCTTTAATGCATTTTTCTAGGTCAAAGCAAGACAATTGCCAGAATGACGCAATACGTCTTCTTCCTCTTTGATGTTGGTAATGTGGTATAATATAGAGCCTTAAAATTAGATAACCATGTTATCTTAACAATGCATCAGCAAAAATAGGCACAAAAAATGACAATCCTGTGATGGGTTGACCTCAGCTGTCAGCTAAGCATTACACAGCCACTCACTCACTCTATCCTCTCCATGGGATGGGGGAGAGAATAGGAAGAGCAAAGGCAAGAAAACTTTCGGGTTGAGATAGTTTAATAAGCAAAGGAAAGGGGAAGAAGAAAGAAAGAAGAAAACAAATCAAGTGATGTATAGGCAATCAATCACTCACCACCGTCCACATGTACACCAATGCCCAGCCAGTTTTCAAGCAACAGCCACCTTCCCAAAACCCACCTCCGCTCCATTCTTATTACCGAGCATGATGTTACATAGCATGGAATATCTCTTTGGTCAGTTTGGGTCAGCTGTCCTGGTTGTGTCCCCTCCTAGCTTCTTGTGCACCCCCAGCCTACTTGCTGAGAGGGCAGAGTGGAAAAAAGAAAAGGCCTTGATGCTGTGTAAGCACTGTTCATCAATAGCTAAAATGTTTGTGTCTTATCAACACTCTTTTGCTCACAAATCCAAAACATAGCACCATACGGGCTGCTATGAAGAAAATTATCTCCGTAACAGCCAGACCTACTGCAGAAAAAAATTCTACAGAAGGAGGTTGGTTAAACTTGACAGCGGGAAATCACAAAAGCTGGGTTTGTGATGCAGCTCCTGACATTTTAAAAGGTCTGGTTTATAAAATCTGTCTCTAGAATATTTATGTGAGGTGTTTATACTGGCCAGTCCCACTAAGGATGTGGCCCCCTTCATTTTGATATAATCAAAACTTCTAAATGACTCTAACATATACTACTACATCATAAGGGATTAGTCTTTCTTTCAGGTGGCATATTCAGAATTTTAAGGTTTCTCTGTGATAAAGATTCTCAATACCATAAAATTCCCACCCAAAAAGTATTCCCAATGCTAATGTAAGACACATAGTGAGCAGCAGTAAGAAGGATAAAAACACAAAGGGTTTTGCTTAACTAACTGCAGAGAGAAGCGGGGACACAGCAATTTTATTCTCAAGAGTTAACAGTGGAGTGCTCCAAGACTGGCTGCCAAAATGCAGGGGCAAATGGTTATAACTGAGGACTCAAAAAAGACTATGCTTGAGTTAGATAAAATTTGAGACATCTATTGTTTATGCAGTTCCCAGCTTTGTTCATATAGTTTGAGATGGCTGGGCATTACATCAGCCACACACTATGTTAAGGAAATAAGAGTGTTAAGTAGTGACAACCAGACATACACAATTAACAGATGATTTTTAAAAAATAGACAAGTCATCTTATCAACATATCAACTTCCATCTATGTTAAACAATATGTGACAAATTATAAAGTGTTTTTCTATAGAAGTGTCATGGAAGAAGAAGTAATTTTACCTATTGCAACGAACCTGAGACATGAGTAACAGGAACCAATTAGTCAATTCCTTCTTTAGGTCACCTAAACCAGCAAACATTAAAAGCTGCTAATACTTCTAGTACTATTAGCACAGATGCCTAACCTATATATTCTCAATCATCAATCAGCCCAACCAGAATTGTCATCTTTTTTTTTGTAGCCTGACTATAAAAAACTTAAGATATCGAAAAAGGAGATTGATTCTGGGAAGGTTGATCTGACAGCAGTTGCCATTAATAAATCAATTATCTTTTCTTTTTTTTTTTTTTTTTTTTAATAATGGAACATTCCTGATTAAGATCTGTCTAAGTAAATGATTTTATTTTCACTGCAGTAAGAAGCATTTGGCCAGTCCTACATAAAATACTGTGAAATCTCATATTTACATGCATGTAAAAATAATTCAATTGTTCAGTCAAACTGATAGATCAAAATCATAGAATGAGAGAAGTATGAAAATGGTTGAAAGGCTGTAGTGTTGTCACTGCAAAAGAAAGAGGTGCAGTCCTCAAGTAGTTGACGAAAAGAGGTGACACTTTCTGCATTCAGTGTATAAGTAATGAATAAAAATAGAATAAAGCTGAAAGATATAAACAGTAATATATTTTACCAGAAAAGCTAGTAAACAGTAAGTGAAAAAAAAATTAGAATGTTACGCTCTGTCTGTGCTTATGCTAAGGCAGGGTTTACCCAGAGTAATTTGCAAATTCTTTTAAAAAAAGTTAAAGTAAGCAATTCAAAGTATTGTAGAAAGTTGAAATGTTGTCCTTAATCATTTTTATAAGATCAGAATGAGCATATAGTCTATATAACATAAAACATTATTTTGGGGTATTGGCATCAAAAATAATTAAAACAAAACAAAACAAAACAAAACAAAACACAAAAAACCAACCAACCAACCAACCAAAAAAACCCAAACAGTAATAGTAGCTCCACAGTAGCTCTGACTTCAGTTTTTGCTTGTACTGTTCTGTATGTCAAAATATAATGCAACTCCTGTCACTTCAGTGTATATGGATATTCATGCAGCAAATTGTAATAGACATTTCTTCAGAGCTTTGTTTCTGGAAGATGTTATTTCTGTGTACTTACCACATAGTAAATTAAAAAATATAAACTAGCTAAATTTATAATTGCATATATAGTTGCAATCCCATATCCTCCTTATGGTTAACTCTCTATCACTATTTAATTTAAAACACAGTTATTTCCCTTTCAATAAAATGTAATATTATGCAAAGCAGCTCTCCAATACAATAACAGAAGATACTGCCAATTTGAACCTAAAGAAGCAATGATTACTTGTTTGGTTTCTGTTTTTAAAGTGGCAGAAAAAAAGGACTCATAACAGGGTGATATTCAGTAATTCAGATCTTTTAGGAACTTACGTTTTGGGTTGTAGGAAAGGTTTATGTAAAGGATGGAGAGACAGTACTATTAATTTTGTTGTGGTTTTTTTTTTTTTAATAGGAAAAATATTCAGAGTTAACAGACAGGAGGTCTATTCTATGGATCATATTTCAAGAGCATAACTCACAAGTTAGCTCATTACATAAATTGTGAAAGGAGGATTAATTGGAAGGAACTCTGTCATTGAGAACCAAAGTACAAAGTAGTAGTTAACTGTAGCAGTTTATGTTATGCAAAAAGAAGTTAGTTTAGGTCTTTGGACTAACGTAGGATAATTTCCTAAATTTGTCATCCACCCTTAATTTCCATTTAAAACAGAATCTCCTGTACTTTCTGCTAAATAGGGGAAAGAAAAAGAATCATCTCCAAAACTTGTGATTTATTTTAGAACATCCAGAGATGCTCAAGGCATGATGAAGTAACTGAGCCTCAGGAGACCTAACTGATGATAGCAGGTGGTCTGACACTTGAAATGAGAACAAAGACTAGATAGGCTTGCAACAATGAAAAAATTCCAGATTTCTCTGGGACTGGAAATTCTCTAAGTTCCCCATAAAGCAAACAAGTTCTGCCACTGAAATTGGTCTGAAATGGTACCTCGGTTTAAGTAAAGGTCAAATCACATACCATGAATGGCATACAATATATAACAAGCAATAAGCTCTTAACAGTTCCCAGGTCACGTAAATTCAAGTTGAGTTGTACGTGACTTAACCTTATGCATTGACTTCACTGAGAGAATCCATGTGCTGAAATTGTGAATGTGCTCTTTGACAAACCAGTTTCAGTTTACCAATTACACATCCCAGAAAAGAGTCATGTAGTAGCTGGAGTTAAGAAACTAACAACCGCAGCAGTACTTCTGCAAAGTACTACTGCTAATATAACTCACTGTGCTGCCCTGAAGATTTGACTTGCCATCCCTGGTATATTTCATCTTCCACCTATATTTAGTTAAAAAAATGAACAGTGTCTTCATAGTCCTTTAATAAAAGTTTTTTGAAAAAAAACTAGTGAAATAACTCCCGCCTCTGCCTTGTACTACACAGCTAGTGGATATAGCAGTACACACACTGAAAGTTTAGTCATTATGGGGCATACTGCTTTATGCTCTAGTAAGTCCAGTTGAGTCAAAAACATTGGAATGCACAAAATTAACTATTGATTTACTGACTGAGGATAATGTCCTTAATATTGATCCATGGAATTATATGTTGCTTGGATAAAGTGATTATGATGTCCTACACCTTACTCATCTAATTGAAAGTTGAAGGCAGCAAACAAGCATCAACTTTCCATTTATTTGTTTTATTTATTACATTATTTTTAAATGCTTTAATTTGATTTTTGAAAGAAATTGTAGACATATATGAAAATTCTTAGCTTTAACCAATGTCAGTAAATACCATAGGAACGAAAGCCTTCTATTGTCTTTTTCATAAACTGAATTTTAAATACTCTACAGAACTGAATAAAACTGGAGGAAAGAGAGATTAAGAGGAAGTTAAAGACAGGCTTTCCAACAAGACTTGTGAACAGATGGCAAATCAATGTGATAAAGATACAGGAAGGTGGTGCCAGATGGCGTGCTGTAGGTTCTGTCAGCTGTGAGGAGGCTGGGCAGAGAAAATCAGAGACAGCACAGAAAGAAGTGAAGAACTTCACAGCATAAAGAACAGGCTGGAGAACTGTGGCCTGTTTGTGGAAAGCATAACCCTAAATTCGAATATAGAGATTAACATTTTGTTTGAGGTGGGATATGAAGTGTTAGTACCTCCAAAAGCATTAAAAGACTGGCAGTGGTATTATAGAGACTTGGGACTACAGAGACTTAACTCACTGATAAGGAAGAGAATTCTATACAAGAGCGTTTAGCTGCAGAGAAGTAGATACAGTAAATTGTCTGTATTTAGTAGATTTATAGAGCAGGAAGTCATGGAAGGGTATGGGTCCACAAGGAAATTACTCTGAAATAAGTTAAATGGTGAAATTTATAGGTCATCAATCAGACTTTGAAAACGGCCCACATACATGTCTTTACCATACAGCACACAAGAATTAAGACTAAATTTATTTTTCAGTAAAAGGATGATGAACTAATCCATTTACTGTGGGATAAGTCTGAGTATCAGGACAATTACTGAAAAGGAGCTCTCAGACATTCACACCCCAATTTTTATTGCAATAAGTCATTGTCTCTAAAGTCAAGCCAGATGATTCTGAGTAGGAATTTTTAAGCCTCATCTACACCCTGTTCTGAGAACAGTATTGCTCATTTTCTCATGATGTATTTTTGTGACATTTGTCATCAAAGAAGCTAAGTATTTTGCAAATATTTACTTTTTATTTGAAAACACAGCTCCTGTTGGCTTCAGTTGCAGATGTTGAGCATTCAGCAGTTCTGAAAATCACACCTTAAGCTGAAAATTCAGAAAGAGAGAAAAGGAGGAATTAATTTCTACCTATAAAAAGATACTTGCTAGGCTAAACCAACTTCAGCTAAAATATGATTTATTTTAATTTCCTTAGGGCAGCATTCAACTGAAACCATAAAACTAACTCTTCGTTTCTGGTTTCCTTCTTTATTCTAAGTACAAGTGAACAGAAACAAACATATTTCCCTTTACTGCACCTCTAGAGCAGACCAGTTTCCCCATGCTCCCTTATGCACTGAATGAAGTGATGGAAAATTATTTAATCCATGTACGTAAAGACTCTTTCATGGTACTGAGGTGGAGAGGGGCTAAATCTAATGAATCATAAAAAAAAACTTAATTCTGGCATTTGCTAAGATTTGAGTGTATACGATTTTGCAGCTCCTGCATTTTACTTTCAGAATACTTTTAGATAAAATAAATGTAATGGATCCAAATCATTACATGAATGGGTTTTAGTAAAGAAGCCATTTTCTGTCATCCATATAGTAGATGTTTTTCTCTTAAATGTGAGCAGATGCTACACATATTTGCAATAGTTTCTGAAAAGCACTCAGCCCTGGCCTTACTCTGCTCCCTCTGTAGCTGACAGAAAGATTGTTGTTGACTTCAGAGCTCTACCAGCCAAGTGTATTCTAATTCCAAGGTCAGCTTTTTGTGAAGTCACAGACACTTGATATGTATGACCCCTTGCCAAGCAAATCTTTTACCTTCTTTATGCAAAAAAAACCCCACATGTCCAGAATATTATCCATAGATTATCTTCTTCACAAGTATGATATTAAAGGAGAAAAAAATCTAGGATCTAAAATACCTCTGACCCCAGGTTTGCTTATGTCTTTTACTGTTTCCCACAAAATATTCCTAATTATAAAAATGAACTACATCTGTTTTCTCTTTTTATGAAACAAGAGATATTACCCATGGATACCAAGTTTCCACTGTAAGCAAATTTGCCTACATTATCAACTCTTCTCCAAGAACTTCATAAAGGGAAAAGCATCTGACCCTTAATTTTAGAGGCACCGCTGGGTGCTGTTATAATAAACTGATAATCAAATATCAAACAAAATCAAGTGTTCTGATAATCCTTCCCTGGCAATATGATTCGCTGATCCTATACTACCAGCTGTGCCAATTACTGTACCATGGTCAGCAGGGAGTTTGCTATTTGGGCACCCTGAAAGCAGCTGACTATTCTCTTTTTGAAACTTAAGAACCGTGTTAGATTTTCAATACCTTGGTGTCCTTAGGCTACTTGTCTGATGGTCTTTTGATCGTTGTCTTTGGTTGAGTTTTTCAGAAATCATATCCAGGCTTTAGACATAGTGCTGTCCATTTTGCATACAAGGTTGGTTCAAGATAGAAACATTTATACTGAAAATTTTATATTCTAAAGCAAAGAACTGAGGTGGTAGTAAGAGGGAAAACATCAAAATGACTGTATAGGAAGACATTTTTCCAGTTCCAAAGGATTGGCTTAGATAGGCAAGGCAAATACAGCTCTTTTTGCAGAATGAATTAAAAGAGACAGATGCTAGTGTTTCAATAATAGAATAGAATAAAAATAGACACAAAACATTCTTCATAAATGTCCTTTAAGTTGTACAAAAATATTTACTTTGGAGTGTATATTTGAGGAAAAAAATATTTATAAGCATAGGGTTGGACTGTCATTTTTGCAAGTGCCTGATTCTAGGAATGCTCCCATTGACTTCAGAAGGTTTGCATAGGGAACAAGAACCAATATTATTTCTCAGACCCTGAGAACACCCAAGCCTTTGTGTTGCTACATTGGACAGTTATGACATAGAGACTAATTCCCCCTGAATCTGCAGTCAAAGATCCTTTTATGCTACATTCATTTCACTTCATGCAGTCTGCAAGTCTTACAGTATTTTCACTCTGAAAAGAAATTCTACCTGGGGGAAACAAAACCATTTTCTCCATGTAGAATAGAATAGAATAAAATAGACTATTTCTGGTGGAGGGGACCTACAATGATCGTCTAGTCCAACTGCCTGACTGCTTCAGGGCTGACCAAAAGTTAAAGTATGTTATTAAGGGCATTGTCCAAATGCCTCTTAAACACTGACAGGCTGGGGGCATCAACCACCTCTCTGGGAAGCCTGTCCCAGTTTTTGGCCATCCTCTCAGTAAAGAAATGTTTCCTGATGTCCAGTTTAAACCTCCCTTGGCACAACTTTGAACCATTCCCAGGTGTCCTATCACTGGATACCAGGGAGAAGAGCTCAGCACCTCCCTCTCCACGTCCCTTCCTCAGGAAGCTGCAGAGAGCAATGAGGTTGCCCCTCAGCCTCCTCCTGTCCAAACTAGACAAAGCCAGAGTCCTTAGCTACTCCTCACAGAACATTCCTTCCAGCCCTTTCACCAGCTTCGTTGCCCTCCTCTGGATGCATTCAAGGACCTTCACATCCTTCTTAAATGGTGGGGCCCAGAACTGCACACCGTACTCGAGGTGAGGCCGCACCAACACTGAATACAGCGGGATAATTCCCTCTCTTGTCCGGCTGGCTGTGCTGTGTTTGATGCACCCCAGGCAGTGGTTTGCCCTCTTGGCTGCCAGGGCACACTGCTGACTCCTATTGAGCTGCTGTTGACCAGCATCCCCAGATCCCTTTCTGCAGGGCCTGTAGTGGGAGAGGTTTGCTCTTTTGTTTAAAGAATATGAAATACTTTTGTACCTGACTGCATTTCTGGAGGAAATTTGAATGTTACTTCTATTCATCAATTATAGATTAGACTATGGTGTTTCTTCTGTAATAAAATAAGTTCTGAAGGAATAAAGACCAGCCTCTTCTTCTTGTTTGTATAATAAAATGTGAAATATTTCACATGAAATATGTAGAACTGATAACTTTGTTTACCTACTTATGTTTGTCATCCACAGACTAGCAGGTCATTTGCTAATTTTAGTAGGTCTCTCTAGCTGCTAACCTCTATTTAGAACTACCTTCAGGCTTGCAAAAACTACTTGGCACTGGGCATGGAAAATAGCCCAGGGAAAGAATGGTTATCCCATTTTTTTTAGTTACTTGCAAGTTCTGTGATCTCTCCTTCTTTAGATTTTAAAATTCTGTTCCAGCGATTCTGACTGAAAAACTGAGTGAAAAGCCAAGGTTCTGGCATCCTTTCACCTTCACTAAGTGGTTGTAAAGGCACACACGAATGGCCACTAACAGATAGTGCTGTACATGAGACTTGACTCGAGACTTCTTTTATGGCTCAGTACATATCTAGAGTAGCATGTGTATGAAAAGCACACCTGGAAGAACTATACTTTCTGGAGGATGCTACCAGTCTTTTTCTTCACAAATGGTGGTTTTTACATTGTTTAAAAGCTCTTAGTAAGAAAACAAGTTCTAAGGCATCTCACTAGAAGACCTTTCTCAATTGCATTATACTGTTCTAATCTCACTAATGAGGGCTGATTTTCATAGCCAGAAAAACCATACTTTCTTAATATATATGTTGAGTTTAAATAATTTGAAGCATTATTTATCAACAATAATTAATAAAAATTGACTTATAGCTATTATTGTGTTGCTGATTCATCTAACTTTAAGTCCTTACTAAGCTGTTGTCATATGCAGATTTCACTGTATCAATGTCTACCGACATTTCTAAATAATCATATTGAATTATTACCTTTTCTCCATGCTGAAAACCTTCTCTCTGTTTGCATACCCAATTCTGATATACTGTATGCCATGTACCCGGTCAAAGTCCATGATGAACTTCACTGTTTTGACTGCCTCTGCTGTTTTACTGCACACAAAAAGGTATTGACAGACCATGTGATAAACAGATGTTTTTATCAGATTAGATAAGATCTTTTTCTCAAAAAATAAAATAAAATAAAATAAAATAAAATAAAATAAAATAAAATAAAATAAAATAAAATAAAATAAAATAAAATAAA
>VZTQ01000018.1:0-18254 GCA_013400755.1 Pelecanoides urinatrix | reverse complement strand
AGCCGGCCTCCGACCACCACATCTCCCACCAGACCTTCTCTGTTTGTGAACAGCAGGTCAAGCGAGGCACCTCCCCTGGTAGGCTGCCTTACCAGCTGTGTCGGAAAGTTATCTTCCACACACTCGAGGAACCTCCTCGACTGTTTCCTCTCTGCCGTGTGGTATTTCCAGCAGATGTCTGGAAGGTTGAAGTCCCCCACGAGAACAAGGGCTAGGGACTGTGAAACTTCTGCTAGCCTCTGGTAGAATATTTCATCTGCCTCCTCATCCTGGTTGGGTGGTCTATAACAGACTCCCAGCAGGATATCTGCCTTATTGGCCTTCCCCCTCATCCTTTCTCTCAAAAGTAATCTGGTTTGTGTGCACTGAGAACACTGTGATGTGAGGCAAAGCACAGTTAAGTGAGGACAATTGAGAAATTTATGTCAAAAGCATAGTCCTGATCTAAACTAAAACAGTAAAGAGTCTGAACCTTATGGATCCTAAGAAACATATGAACACATGGTTGTTTTTAAGTTACTTGAGCCAATAGATTCATAAAGGACAAGTCTTCTGAAACAGTCTATGATCTCAGTATGGACAACAGCTTGGAAGTCTCTGGCTTTAAGTCTGTCCCTCATTAGTCAGCTGAGATACTCAAATTACATCTAAGTGTACTGATCGCCTACAAATATTCTCCATATGTTTGTCTGGTTTTACGCCCACTATAAAATCAGTGGTCCATTTAACAGAGCCAGAAAAAATGTGCCAAGTGATTGAAATAATGTAACTCTTACTGGTCCATAACAGTGCATGTCATACCAGTTCACATGCAGCAAACATAAATGAAACTCAGCATTCAAGCTTCAAAAAAAATCTGCTTATTGTCCCAAGCCCTAAAAGACATCACAGCAAGGAAACTAAATTTAGACAGTTCTTATGGACAATCTGCCTATTGGCGGGTATACTATGCAACTGAATTGATCCATGAAGGAACCAGCTAGTTGTCTGCATTGGCAGACATCAAAGAAAGTGCTTTCTCTTTCAAAGGTGAATGACTAGATACTTTAGGTAGCTTCACTGTGTGACAAGCTTGACTTACATCTCAGTGTCACATCTGTCTTGATATAGTTCAGTTAGTGATATGAAATAGAAGCCTAGTAAGAAGGTATTTCCAGTTCCTTGATTCTGAGTACTACGGACAAAGATATTTTGTTTCTTAATACATCTGTTTCTTGATGCATTGGGTGCTGAGTAGTGTTCAAAGCCTTGCTATTCCAGTTTCACTCAAATGCAATCACCAAGATATAGAAATAATGAAGGAAAAAAGAAAAAAAGACTGTTGATGGAGGATTGCAGTTTTCAGCTGGTCTGTTTTTTTGTAGTTTATGAGTACATATACTACTCTACCTTAAATACAGCACAACTGTATGAGACATTCCTAAAATTAGTAACTCTGTTACCTACCGATACTATATACTTCCCTTGTCTCATGTTCTTGCTGTGTTATGTCTGAAATATCCTTTGAAATAAGGACTTTATAGTCTTTGTAGAACAATTTTAGGGTCTGCAAAACTGTTGGCAATTTCTCATGTAAGATCCATGTTAGAAGATTATTTCTGATTTTCCTGTTTGAAGACACTAATAGAATATATGCAGTACTTTTAAAATCAGCTGAGAAATGTTATACTTAATCTTAAAATTAGCTCAGTCCTAAAATACATATATAGTGTAACAAATTAACAGTTTCAAATATTACTCTTTTCTTTTTTGTCTTTTGTTAGGAGAAACAACCATGTATTTTTTACAGCATAGCTGTACATAGACTTTTTGGTCTACACTGTTGCCACTTGGTGGCTAGCTATCCATCTGGGATGACTGTCACTAAATGAGTACTAAAGAAGTCCAAGCCAGGAAAGCATCTGCAGGGAAAAGTCCCAGTGCTATAGCGAACAATAATGTACATTCTACCTGTGTGCATACAAGGGGAAGACAAAAGGCACATCAAAGAGTCTGGCATTTTCATTTTCCCAAAACTAAAGTGATTTTATTACCCAGGCAACATTCCCAGTCTTCTCTGGCCATGGATGTATGCTTTTTAGTCATGTTTTAATAGTTGTTTCATTCTTGAGGAATGAAAAATAACTGAGATGCTGGTTTTTACGTGCTTTAAATATGTTAATTTCATTAATAAGAGTAATTATGAACAGTAAGCTAAATACACCTTCCCACAGTATATATGACTGTGTAGAAACAGTTCCTCTTTCTCCTCAGCCTTCATTAGGTACACCTGTAGCTTCCAAGTTCCCAGCTTTATATTACTTTTGTTGGTTTTGGTTGTATTCCCAAATGATTTACAATTCCTACCTTCCAGACTGTCAGGTTTTCTCCACTAAATCCTTGTACATTAAAAATCCACACTATTTCTATTAGTATCTGTATGCATTTCACTAGGGGAGCTAAATAATTCTTGTGAGTTTGTTCTATGGAATACTGACTTGTAGCTGCCCGAGGGGAAGGAAAGGAATTGTGTGAAAGAAACAAAATTTTTAGTGTAATCTTTTAGCAATAAAAAACATCCCTTTGGCAGAAAAGACTGGGGACAAATTGTAAGAGTAACCAAAGCTTTCAGCATTGTGAAGAACGAATCAATAAGTGAACTAAGACAACCACCAGTTCAGTAGGAATTTCTGGAGTCTCCATTCCCAGCTGTTCTGCATGATACAAGTGGCATATGCAGAAAAGTAATGTGGGTTTAGACAAAAAAAAAATTATGAATAAATGCATATAAGGAAAAAAAGAATCAGAAATGTATTTTTAAACTGGGTAATTAATATATAAGAGTTAAGTTTGATATAATACTAGTTTTGATCTAGTTCAAGTGTACTGAATCTCATGTATGCTAACCTAAGAAAACCCAGAGTTCTACAAAATTTTAGGCTTTCCTCCTCTGTCTTTACTGAATATAACTCCACCTTACAACAGCTGTCTAAATCTTATTTTTTTGAATCATCCCGATTATTTCGCTGTTACTGTCAGACATACGATTTTTTTTTTCTTCCTTATGATATACTAGCTTTTCAAAGCCAAAATTTCCTTCTGTTTTTAAACTGGCAGATAAGCAGAACACATCAAACATAGTCAAGTTTTATTTAGCAAGGGTATATCAGACTACCTTTGTTATATTTTTCTATCTCTAACCTGTAAGTGAGAGAAAAATGCACCACAGACTTAATTTCTGTGAAAATAACATTCCTCAGAAATACAAAAGTCACAGCAATACTTACATGGTTATAAGTGAGAAATTGTATATTGGAAATGTCCCCTGGCCACGGTTACTCCTGGACTGTGCTTCCGAAATATCTGAAAGCGCACTAGTTGTCCGAAGCAGGAAGCATTCTAGGGAGCAGATCATTCTTATGATCTAATGGTGGAAATTATCAAGTTTCAGTGCTTGGACACTGTCCATGCCCTGGTACTGTTTAACCCACCAGAATAGACATAGTTGTTACTTCAGACTATTTCAAAGTCACCAGTTGGGCAATGACGTGAAAAAAAATACATCTTTGTCCCATTGCATTGCTCTTGTTTAAAATTTCAAAGCCAATAGAAGGATGGAGAAAAAGAGGAAGCTGCTTCTTTCAGGAAAATGTTAAAAAAATTAACTGTAATAATCAGTGACATTGAAGCTACATTAATTTTTTTAATATAGTAACTAGTAATTGTTACATTTGAATACTTAGAGATACTCTCTCCCTCTTCTACGATCACTGTATTAAAACAGCGAAGAAAGTCTTATCATTGTAAGTCATTATGTGATTGTCTTATCTGTACCATTAAAAACACACATGCATGCAGAGGTGAATTTAGCAGGCAGATTACGAGTTTCTCCCCTCCTCCAAAAATTTGAAACCTATTCCAGTGAGATAACTCAAGCAGCTGCGTCTCCTCCACCCTTGTCTGCATTGCCCTTGGGTTACCAAATTTTATTTACCTTTTTACTACTAGAAACCCAGGTTTTCTCTGACTGAATCATGTGTTGAGGGAAGAAAGAGAAGAAGAGGAAGCAATTAGTCCAGTTTGGTCTGTTTTGTTATTTCACACTGTTCTTGCTTGGAATAATGACAGCCATCTCCTCTTTCATCCTGTCCCTGGCAATTTTCACACTTCCTGACCCTATTTCTAGACTTGATTCTTGTTTTGGTCACATACCCCTAATGCATAGCACTGCTTCATCCTTTCTTACAGAATCTTTAAAATTCACAATTTATTAATGTGAACATAAGTCCCTTCCACTTGGCTTTTTAGACATTTAGATGGCAAATAAGCTTTCTTCTTCCTTCTCCTAAATACATCTGCATTTCATGAGGAGAGGAATACACAGAAGGAAGCTTGATATGCTTCTGGAAAAAATTAAACACGAGCACAAAGTCATTTTTTACTACAAAGATTCTGTGTGTGTATGTGTATGTGTATAGTTACTTTTTATTATTCTGTAATTGCTTACTAACAGAATGGTCATTCTGAAAATTTTTATTTTTTTAATTTAAAAAACTTAGGGTTTTTTAAATTTTAGATAAAGATCCCAGTCTACTTCTCATAATGAATTAAGGTTTTATATTCTAAATAAGCACCATCCTGTTTGCCTTATAAAATTGAGACCTCCTTCACCATCTATTATGGAGTACAATGGTGGCAACTAATCCAGACTAGTGTTTATGCTGGCTTTTTCCATACATATTAGTAAAGAAATATTCTTTATTTTTGTTGACAGTATGCATGTTTACTGTTATACCAAAACAACAAGATGCTCTGGTGCACTTCATTATCTCATGATTTCTCAATGTACAGAATGTACACAGCTCTGCTTTGTTTTCTTCTGCTGTATTATCTTTCAGAAGATTATACACACATTATGCAAATGAAAATAAGAGCAGGAACAATTCTTGAAACAATTTTTATTTTTAAAATAACTTTCAACGTTCAGCGTTTTTAAGCAGTGATATTTTCTAGCTCTTTATATACTTTTCAGAAACAATTTAATTGGAGAAAAATAACTTATTTACATTTGTATTTTAAACAATTCTGCAACTATCCACTTACTTTTTAAAACGTCTCAAAGAAGCTGGTCCAATTTTTCCCACTGAGTTTCAGTCCTCTCTATCCTTTACCTTTAGTTCTTGGTATAAAATTTTGCAGAGGTAGTAGTCATCTTATGACTACAACAGCCTGTCCCTACCTTCTTTAGGCCTATGCTGGCATGTGAGTTGTTACTAATGGGAAAATAAGTTACACCCTTTCCATGCCAGAGTAAATTGACTCCACTTTGATGGCAAGTGAAATCTGAGAAAAAATTCTTACACTTGCCTTCTACAGTGTCTCAGATGTATGCTTCCCTTTTTAGAGAGCTCAACCTCAAGCCTGGGTCAACAGTATAAAATAATTGGTCCTTAATATATTAAGCTTCTGTCTCAGTAACAGAAGAATCCAGTATGGGACTCAACTTACTCTATTTTCACTTTATAACCAGAGGGCTAAGGGCTTTGGGCTTTTTAAGACATGCTTGTACACTGATACTACACTTTTTAAAAGAAAATACTAAAGTTTTCTGTTAAAGTCAAGCAAAAAGAAAGAAAAAAAAATCGACTACACCCAGGGTCCACCACTGTCTCCTCACATTCCTATCAGTTTTGCACTTCAGTCTTTTCTTTTGCTGTTGGCTTATAGTAACCCTTGCTATCGTCCCATTAGCTGCAATAGCTGCACAACTCCACACCTTCATCCAGTTCCTGCCAGGGCCTAAGTAGGATTCCATGAATAGAAGAAAAGGATACATCTTTAGTGGTGGAGAGAGAAGGAGGGAGAATAAAGAAAAAGAAAAAGAGTCAGTGGCGTAATGATGACACAACTGCAATTATACAGATAGGAAAAAAAGAAATGTAATTTATCACATTTGTAGACAAATTTCAGACACAAATAATCTTTTTGTGTCTTGTTGATGAGATTGNTATGATTCTGTGATTCTATCAATATGCTGCTGAAATCCCAAGAATGAAGAAAAGCCCTAACCATGCACCAGCATCATAAATTACAATAGATTTAATAAATATGGGTAGTGGGTACAGTGCTTCCAATACCACTAAAAGGTGTGACGCCTCCTGAAGTCCTGTAGTCAAGCATCCCCAATATTCAGAAATACAATAAGATGCAAACTCCAGGAAGGCCCACAACATGCAAATTACAAAAGATTGCCCTTAACAATATCAAGCTCTCCCAGGGAGTGGAAATGAGGCAGAAGAAGTTATAGCTAAGATTAAATATTTTTACAGCCTTACAAGATTAGAATGAAAGTATTTAAATTTGCTGCCATCAGAGGGAAAAGCCTTTTCCTTCTCTCTTATGAAATATGAGCTAACAGGTAAAGAATTGTTAACCTCTACCATATCAAATATAGATAGAAACATAAAATCCAAAGTCATAATTTTTTGAAGCATAACTTCCCTAAGCTCACACTGTAGTCTAATTACAGCACAAATTGTTGATGGTTTTATCACTTCCTCCTAAATACTATTAAAATTCACTTTAACTATGTGTTAGGAAAACAGTGAAAGAGGGGGAGACAGTTCTTAACATTTGAATGTAAAGTATTAAGTTAGGATTTTATTGTAAGAATACTCCTATGCCCTTTTCTCTTATCTGTATAAATGTTTCATAATGGAAATCCCATCTTAATAGTCATTTAATATGCTAATAAATCTAGAATTAACTTGCATTTTTCAAGATAAAGAGAAACAGGTTATTAAAGTCTGCAGCTGCTGCTGCTGTTAAAATCACGTTCTGATTTTTGAGACAAAGTAAGACAAACACATTCAAAACAAGAGAGGAAAAACCTGAGACTGGAAAAAATTTCTAAAAATGGTGGGGGTTGGTCATGATGCTATCGCTTAGTTTATCTAGTCTGTCTCCAATTTTATATTCCCTTTTCTTTCTCTTCTAGTAAACTGTATCTTTAAAATGGTGACAACCCTTAGCTAATTAAAATGTATTTCAGTATTAACTTTTGTGTCCTGTTCTACAGCCTCTTTATTCATATTTTAATTGACACACCATTTTTAGAAGAAGCCTCAAAACTAAACTCTCATTGATTTTTCAATTAAATAATTTGGTTTTCAAAAGAGTACTTGTCTTTGACTTTTGATGACTTATTTATAAATTGTGTTACATAACGAGTGAATTAGACTGTTGGACACAATTTGTGCCTTTCCCAGAAGGTATTGATTCCTATAACAAGTCACTCTGAGACCATAAGTATTAGTTACATAAATCCTCCTACAATCAGAAACTGCTGTGAATTATTTACTTGTGAATGCAGCTATCACTAGGTGACTGCTGAACAGACTCTTCCAAGTTCTTAGTGTATGAACCAACTTCAGGGGTACACTATCAGACAGCCATGTACTCTTGGTTGTGGTAATGCAAGACAGTGAGTGAAGAAACAGTGAAAAGAGCACTGAGATTTTGTTTCCAATACAGAGGACATGTATCGAATACAAATGTGTGCATCACTGTTATTTTTTGTCCTGGGATAAATTCTAGAAAATTGCACTGCATTTAGTGACTCAGAATCCAGGTTCACTGAAATTCCTCTTTTGGGGAACCTGACCCATCCGGCTTCAGGCACCCACTGGCCTTCCCTAAGCTGTGGCACTGGGCTCAGAAGGACAAAACTCTTGGCAATAAAGATGCTGAACTTTCTCATAAAGGCATGCACAGTCCTATCTGGCCATAAGTAACTATCTAGCTGTATCACCTAAATACATGGGGGAGTTTCCACCAAATTTTAAACGTCTGTGCACGTTGATCTAATTAAAAAAGCAAAGAATGATGACACAGCTCTGAAAACCAGCACAGTCAAGCCCCAAGAGTTGCAAATTCAACCGCACGCGAATGTGGATTCATGTTCTCATTCTTTCAAACACCGGACTTCCAACACACATCTTGTTTATCTCTGCGTTGGTACAGCTGTATGTTTCCTACTGGTTTATGCTCTGAGCTTTGCATCTTCATTTGCATGCTCATAGCCTGACACTAGCACCACCTGTTTTATTTGAAAATACACCCTGTAGCTAACTACTGCACATCAGTTGAGGACTGCTACCAGACACCAGCCTGAGTTGCTCATAACAGGAGCACTCATCACTCAGACTTTGAGCCAAACAATGCTGTTTGAGACCAAACTGACAGCGTGAAAACTGCCCTCGGATGTGAAAGCACTTTTAGTCACAGATAACTATTTAACGGTAATGAGTGACACATCTCCCAGCCTGGGAGAGAAGCTGGGTGGGTCAGGGCAAGAGTTCACCACACAACGTCCCTGCCCTGCAGCGTTGGGGGTGGAGGAAGGCAATATGGCACGGAAGGAGGTGAGGCGGGTCAGGGTAGCACTCCCAGCCATGCGGGCCAGTCCATTCCTCGTCGCCATTAGAGCCCTGAAGCGCTCCGACTACGTCCCCTGGAGTCTCTGCCTCAGCTCTCTCCCTCAACCACCACAGCTCCTGTCAGTCACAGGAGCAGAGAGGGAATACTCGGTTCTGATTGGCTCAGGTTCCCGCGGGGCCTGGCGGGTGGCTGCCGCTGTGCGGGTGGTCCCCGCCTGTCCTCTGGAAGGTTCCCTGCAGGCCGCAAGTGCTGCCGTTAGCAGCTAGTTAAAGGGGAGTCGCCTGGGTCAGCAAGGTTTAAGCAGTGTTCACCTTGTGCCAGGCTGCCACACCAGATAAGCAAATTTTCTCCGTCCTTTAGAAGGAAACAAGAAAGCAGATCCTTTCAGTGAGAGGGAACTGCTATTCTGGATTGCTGTGAGGTACTGAAATGGAGAGTCACCATGTGACCAGCCAGTCGGCAGGCTTTTATTTCCAAGACAATGGGATAAACTTAATGTCCTAATAATCTAATATTAATGAAGAAGTTTATGGTTAATTGAGGTTGAGCAGGTCTAATTTTGTCAAAAAGAGTCTGTTTCTGCCTTTTTTTTTTAATGTTTTGTTTCTTAATATTTGTTTTCTGTGTTGTTAGGTCAGGTCATGCTTCCCCTCAGCCCCTGCTTTCTCCCATTCTCATAATTTGTTCTTCATAGGCTCCAATTTCCTTTGTCCAGTCCAGAGACTCTGTCAGCCATTTTATGTCCACCACTAGAGCTTATCTTTGTATCATATCTTTTAGTTTGGAGAATGACATCACTTTCTTTTACAGCTTGTGTGCATGATTTTGAAACGGTCTTATACTAGTCTATAGTAATATTGGATTAGACTGAATAAAATGTCTTCAAGTATACATTTTAATACAATAGATTGAATAAAATTTGTTTATTACAGAGTCATCTTCCTTGATCCTTGTCTGTCTAGCTGGTTGTTTTTATGCCAATGGTGCTTAGAGCAAGGCACGAGTGCCTAGGTTTGGCACTTTCAAAAACTCACCTCTTTGTATTGGATATGATAGAGGCAGCACATTAATTTGTAATGTGATTTATAACTCTATAAATTTAAACTAGGGATGTGTGAAAGTTCAAAAGAGGAAACTTGACATCAAATAATTCTGTGAATGTCTGGGTGCTTGTAAGGATATTTAGGTTAAAGTATTTTTGGAACAGCCTGTTTCATCAACTTTCCCCTACTTTTGAGCTTCAGGTTGGCAAAAATGGCGCTTTGTGGTATTTGAAGTGTACTGATGTGATAATGGTCTTATGCTTAAATCTAAATTTGAATCCGTTATTATGTTAAGGTACCACATAGCTTTGTTTTATGGAAAACAGTAGTTGTTCTACTGCTTTTTCTTACTTTATTTAAAAAGCTACAAGCAGGAACTCCAGGTTTGAAATTCAGAAGCAGAATTGTTATTTGCCTGTCAGTACCTAGACTATTCCTTTGGAATATCACAGTTAACTCCCCTAGCTCTCTTGTTACCAGAGATCTAGGGCCAAACTGAAAGCTCTGGACAAGCTTTTAGGTGGGTCAAGTTCCTGTCAGTACTTCTGCTTAACAGGAATGTGTTTATGACCTTTCACTGTTCATTGAACAATTGAGCTAAACGTCAAACCAGGTACACTGATCAAAGGCTGATACTCAAATGTCTGTCACTATCTGGACTAGTTATTTGGTTTATTTTGCACAAACAACTTAAGGCTGTTGTTTTTCATTAGTTTTCCTGTGTTGTTCAGTACTTGGTGAAGGTGATTTCTTTGACACATTTCCTAGTAAGCTCACTAGAAGAGGAAGAAAGAAGGATATAAATAGAATAAATGGCAGAGGTCAAGAAATAGCGACAAAAAAAAATTTATCACCAATTGTTAATATGTAAGAGATCTCAAACTGACTTCGGTTTGTTGTCATAAATTTACTTCTAGTTTGGTTAGATTAGTCCCATAGTTAGAATTACATTTCTAAAAACAGAAAAAAAAAATGTAAATCAAAACTTTTTGTTTTCCCATATATCCTTCAGCTTTCCTAAGGAGAATCTTTCCCAATTTGCAGCAAAAATTTTTAAACACTGATTGTCACAGTTGTTTATTTTAATGATTGTTTTTAAATACTTCTTATGGTCTTCTAATGCTCATATTTCTTTGCAGTATCTCCTAGAATAACATTTTAAAATAACTAGAAAAATATAAGATCACGGAGGCATGGATTTGTTATTGAATATTTTTCCTTATTCTGCAAACCTAACACTTACATAGCGTTTAATATTGGCCTTGCTTGAATAGAAAAACTGTGTCAATATGAGTAAAAGCCATGTAGTGTGTTTGTATGCCTCAGCATGTTATGGATGAATCTCCACAGAGAAGACTAACCCCAACAAGATTTCTGTTGGACTATGAGAACTGTCGTATCTAAGTATCTAAGTAATGGAAATAATTGATTAAATTCTAAAGGCACAGGCCAGCATTTGTTTGCAATGGGAACATGAAATCTAAAATAATTTGAAGAGAAGTCTGTTGCTAGCATTAGTCATGACTTAATT
Organism: Pelecanoides urinatrix; assembly: GCA_013400755.1. Taxonomy (NCBI): domain Eukaryota; kingdom Metazoa; phylum Chordata; class Aves; order Procellariiformes; family Procellariidae; genus Pelecanoides; species Pelecanoides urinatrix. The sequence goes on along the minus strand of VZTQ01000018.1, from coordinate 7,262 downwards.
TGAAGAGTGCTAAACTTTCAGCAAAGTATCGTATTTTTACAGATGTGTCACTTTAAAAAGATCAATATCAAAAGCAGCGATGATTATGAATTTATAAGCAAAGCTACCATTTTATGAAATGGTAGTGTATAAAGACATGTAGTGCACATAACTAGTATTTCCATTTAAGATAATTTTCCTTGTGGTCACAATTACAGTACAGTGCAGTTAGAGTTGTAAATATGCAGCATGTCTAGATACCAGCCATATTTTAAGCTGGAGTCCACATTGAATGAAAATGTAAACTTGTTTTTACTACTGGTGTGCTATTGAAATAAGATAAAAATCTTATTTTGCACATATTTATTAAACTCATTTAATATACACAGATATGGAAATATTACAATGTAAGGCAAAACTCATTACAGCTCATCAAACTTTGCCTGTACTAGCTATTTTAAATATGCTCCCTCTTGCTATTTTAACTAATTCATTATTTAAAAGGTTGGAGAGATAAGCAAATTAAAAATGTTCTTTGTTTCTCTGGTAAGCCTTGCTTAAAATTTGAATAAAAGAAATTTTGCTTTATCCTTGATTTCAGATAATATATAATTTATAATAAGTTAGGGTTATTAGCATATTAGAATATAAGCAGGTTTGGAAGGGCAAATAAATATACTGGTCAGCATTTATAACATGTCAAACTGTTTAGGGAAGGATATATGAATAAAAATAGAGAGTAGATAAGCTTTTGAAAATCCATAATGTTATCTCAATTTCTGTAGGTAGCTAGCACTTAAGTTATTTATCCTAGTATTTCACGTTTTGCAGTGCTTAGCCCAAAAATCACATGGGCTTTGTGGCTTACATAGCAAGAGTAAAATAGAAAAAAAGCCCTTTTTTTTGATAAAGTGTCACATAAGAATATGACAGCTAATGATTCTAATAATAAGATTCAGTAACGGATTTTAGTGATTTTTAAATAGTGGTTTTATCAGAACCATTCAGTTGTTGTAGCACTATTTAGAAATTAGGCTTTTTTTTTGTAATTTTTCTACACTTCCAAATCCCTGTTTCATATTTTTTTTTCACCTTAGTCTTTCATGTTGCTTATTGTAATTGCTCATCTAATTAATATCATTATTAATAATCATATTGCAAACCTCATGGCACTTACCCCCAAAAAATGTTTCTTTGCTGTGAGTTAGGCAACCTGATTCTATTACAGAGTTATTAACTAATATTAGAGCAAGCCACATATGTTTTTCAGAGTACCGTCAATTGCAGATTTTCTTCATGCCTCAGAAGTCAATTTTCTTTCCCTTGTGGAGCAACGCTATTAATACATTCACTGTTCCAATATACTGTGAAGAACAGGTACGTAATTCATTACCTGAAGACTGAAAGGTAGTGTAGTTGCTGGGACTTCACTCGGCATCTTGTTTTAGCTTGGTTTTCTGTAGTAAAAGTTAAAATAAGGGTTAAACCAACCGAAGATGAACAGATATCATGGATTTTTTAAATTATTATTATTTTTTTAAATAAGCATGCTTATTTAGGATATAAATGCAAACAGACTTGCATAATGAAAACAAAGTCATAATAAAAAATGGGAATAATCTATTTTTGTTAGTGAATATGTATGGTTATGTAAATGGTTAAATCAATAATAACTTAAAAGTGAAGCCTTAAAGTAGTAACTCAGGAAAGACCCTTATATTAACAAAAAACACTGCATAAATAATGTTAGGAACTCAATATGGTTTAGAGCAATTGCAAATATGATTTCACAGATGCTTACATTTTTATGTTCACATTTATTTCACAAGGTTAAATGACCTGCTGTTAGCACTAACGAAATTAGGTTGCATGAAGGTTTTCTGTAGGAAAAAGCACTGCTTCCAACAGAAAAGAATTTTGTGATGCAAAGTTTTCTTTAGCGGCAAAAAGACAATAAATTTTCAGGGGGAATAAAAAAAATTCTCAAAGACAAACCTGGGGTGTCTTGCTGGAGTACATCTGTCATTATGTGCTAGTGATAAGTAGTGTCATGATATGCTCATCTTGTTTGGCCTTAATGGAAAAAGAGTTGCACCGCAAGACACATGGTCTGGCAGAAGAACTTCAAACACATAGAATAAAGGGAGATTTCTGCATATCCATTTGTGTGTTTCTGTTTCCAGGCAAGGTATTTTTTGTCCTTTCTGTTCACCAAAAAATTAAAACCCGTAACACCCGCCAGAAATGCCCCAACTCCATAGTATCTTTAAAAATGGAATGACTGCCATTCAAATTTTGCTCTAGACATGGTAAAAGTACCTGGAGTATATATCTGTATGGTAAAAATTCTGCTCAACCTATACGTGCAAAGTACAGGCTTGAAAATTTACCATGTTCATAATTCAGATCCTTGTGTGATGAACCTTTTTCATTGTAGTTTCTATTTGCCAGATGTTCAGCTGTCATTTTCCAGTAAAGTAACATTGACTGGGGATTAAGGAAATGATTAATTCTTCATTTACAGTGTTGGGAAAATATGCAAATGCTCTTAAATAACACTTCCTTATCACAGACACAGTTCATTGGATAAAGACATGCTAGTGTGCATATATGGTTCTGAGTATGTATGCAGGAGATTAAAAAAATTACATGTTTTGATCCTGTGTATATCTGGTAAAACCCACTCCTCTTATAAATACTGTGCTATTGCACAAGGGAAAGCGATGTACAAGGAATAACTGTGGTGTTATTTATGCATTTATTGTGTTCTTTAGAGGACAAGCAAAAGATGATTTGGAGGAACTTCAAGGTATCATGTATTTTAATCTGTCTACAATGGAAAGTAATACATAATTACAATAAATTTAGGGGACTAAATACATAAAGAGGTATCAGATCCTATTCCTCCAGTCTCTTGCTTGATTCACTGCATACTTTCTACTATGCAGCTTCCCGTCATTTTATGTTGCTCGTTGTATACGGTCCCACCTCTCTCAGCCTTTCCTCATATGAGAGATATGCCAGTCTCTTCATGTTAGTGGTCCTTTGCTGGACTCTCTCCAGTAGCTCCATCTCTCTCTTGTGCTGGGAACCCCAGAACAGGACACAGCACTCCAGGCGTGGCCTCTCCACTGCTGCACAGGGGAAGTATCACCTCCCTCCACCTGCTGGCAGCACTCCTCCTAATGCAGCCCAGGATACCGTTAAGACTTCTTTGCTGCAGGGACGCATTGCTGGCGTGTGTTCAACTTGGTGTCCACCAGGAACCCCAGGTCCTTCTCTGCAAAGTCTTGTATATATCTACCTATACTTATATATAGTTTATTGTAACATGGTACCTTCTGTTACTGTAGATCTACACAGAGATGAAATATTATGTGAGATTTTTTATTTTATGTATCTTGCATCTGTGCATGATATACATATATGTGAGTAATGTTTTGTGCTTGATGTGGCAATCCTTGTGTAATGAGAAATCTGCAAAGCATAGAATTTCAGTAGCTGAGACCAGAAAAAATACTGCTGCTTTCTAAACAAAACTGTTGGCAGCCTCCTTTCACTTCTAATTTTGTAATCCATGTCTGGAAGAGTTTTCTGGAAGTAAGTCATTATCTCCCATTCCTGGTTTATGTGAAAACCTAACCTGACAATAGAACAGTTTTAAAGAGGTGTCTAGTAGTTATCTGTGGTATGGATTAGTAGTCCCCATTTTTTTCTTTTGTGTTTGTAGAATCTTTTTCTTCCATTCTAACACTTGTTTTCATGGCACTGATAAAGACACAAAGAATTGAGGAAATCTCAGAAAAACTTTCCAATTCATTAAAATATTTAATAACTAATTTGGATGTGGCTGTGATGTAATAGAGAACATTAACACGTGGGCTAGTAATTTAATTTGTCTCAATGTTTTTTCTTTTTTCTTTCCTTGGCACAATTCCCAGAAAATTATTTTCTCTTTCCAAGTTTGTCTCTCAGTATTTTATTTAAAAAATACAAAATTTTTCAACAGGATCTTTTTGTCTCCTATATTAACCTTTGATTTACTGTCACTTCAAATACGTCCCACTTCTTGGACTCATGCTGCCAATTTTCTTCTCTCTTCACGGAGAATATTTTGCAGTTCTTGAGCCTGAGTTCAGGAGTACAGAGCAGTAATAATAAACTATCGATTAAGTTTGGTTTTTTTTCTTTTTTAACAGATGGGGTCCATGGGTTGCAAGCTGTATTTAGTTGCATGGAATAGCCTTGCCGATGTAAAACACAGAGGACAACATATTACTTTCTTTTTTTGACTAGAACATGTAAACTCATCAGTATATACTGAGGTCATTTTGAGTGTCTAACTTGATTTCACGCAATTATTTTTCCGTTGTCTTAGTTTGCTCTGTAAATAAGGTACTGACATGTAATATTTGTCAAAATGCCCTATCTTAACTCAGAAAGATACCCTTCAATTTTATTTCCTGGTTTTTAAAATATATCTCAGTGAGTTGAGAAAATCCATGTTACAGAAATCATTGGTGTGTCCCAAGCAAGCATGGCATCTGTGTTAGTCAACATGAGCACAAAACAAATGGGAAAAATACAAATCACAAATATGCTATGTACAAATTGGTTGGCACAAAAGTTGATTTGACCAGCTATAGTAGAATATACGTGTAAATAATTTAAGTATTGGAAACAATGGAGCTGTTGCACACTACATGACACCTCAGGACAATCATACTAAGCTTAATATTAAAACATTAACTTCCTTTCTTTTTTATTTTATCATCTTTGTTCCAATAAAATAAACTTTTAATTTGGCAGGAGGTGGTAAGGGTATTATCATAGAAAGGTGTGGGACAATTGCCTAATGTGCATTTCCTTCAGAGTTCTGACACTTATTTTACTATATTTTTAATCTGTATTAGGAAATTAAATAATTTCTCTTTACCATTAACGTAAAAGTTCATAGCCCATATCTCCTTGAAACACAATTGTCTCTCTCTGTTTCTAAAGGGCAGATTCAGTAACAAAACAGCTAAAATGTAGCAATGATGTACATGCTGTAAACACCTGTAGATGCCACAATGCTAGTACATTACACATTTGATCATCATGCTATGCCAGTTTATTTAAGCACTCAGCTTTTAAAAAAACTCCTAAACTTTATTTTACTTTTAATGGCTTCCAACTTACATGGATTTTAATAGGCTTTAAAATCTACCCTGGAGGCTTTTGCAATGCTTAGCAAGTAAAAAAATTATTCACATTAGTCATGCTTACCATTAAAGTGTTTCCTAAGTTTTGGTAGAAAGAAGCCTTGTTAGAAGCAAGCATATTACAAAAGAAGCAATTAAAACTTCTGCTGCATAGATGTGTTTGCATTGCTGCCCCTCTTTAATAATCAATTCAGCAGATGTTCACCTTTCTCTTTTTTTTTTTTTTTTTTCCTTCCCCCAGAACCTAGGCAGGAAAAAGATGCTTTATGATTTTCACTTTTGTGAGACTTATGTCAAACACCCTATTGCACGCAGATACTGGATAATTTTGGAGCTGGAGATAATACTGGAGTGTGGTTACAATTTGGCATAATAGTTTTGCAGTGTGATGAAAAATGTCCTATAATAGATGTCATTTTGAAGTGAATAGACACACTGCTGAAGTTTTATTCACTTTAACCGATCAGAAATTTTGCACTCACCACACCTGATAATTAGTATATTTAATATTATTACCATAGAGCTAGACAACTTGTATTTATGCTATCTGGATTACTACCTAATACACCCTGTATTCTATCTAATGCACAGTATAGGAGACAGTATTTCTCATGTCATGAGTTGTTTAGTACTGCTTAATTAAGATACTGATGTACAATTTCATATTAAAGGTGTTAAAAAGTTGGATAGCTATATAATCCTGAAGAATTTCCATAATAAGTTATTTTATATTGAGTTCTGTTTGGACTGCATTCTGAACAGTACAACTCAGATGATTGTAAATACCTGTATTTTAGGCATGTCAGTGTAATATCTAAGTGAAGTAGTTTTATAGAAGAGATAATATATTTTATTAGAAAAACTTGGAGGAGGGAGGAAGAGATAGTAAAGGATTTGGGGTACACAAGTTGATTACAGAAGGTAGATAATAATTACAAAAAGGTAGATAATAAGTAGTGTTGCATACTTACCTCATATCCTCTTTTTTCATCATATTAGTAGGTCAAACTATGGATATATTTATAAAATTTTCAAGTTTTGAAATGGTAAAGCACCTGTTAGACAAAAAATGCATAACAATCAGCAATAATACCTGTTGTATTAAAAATACAAAAAGTAACAGATTACTTATTTTACTTAATACATTACAGAGATACCAGTGTGTTTGCTTGCCTGGATGGGAAGGAACATTTTGTGAATATGAATCAAATGAATGTAATTCAGAGCCTTGTAAAAACAACGGCACCTGCATGGGTCTTTTCAACAGCTATCGGTAAGCATTACATCTTTTCACTGCATGATGATGTTCCAGGAATGACAGACTTATGCATCCAGTTATTCTTTCATGTCTCAGTTTGGGGGATGGAATGTTATTACACAAAGACAAGCAAACAACTTGTGTCATGGATACACTGCTTCACTGCACATTCATTTGAAGTCAGCAGACATAATTAATTGTAGATGGAAAATAAAATTCATCAATTCAAAACACTTAGCAAGTAATCTAACCTGGAACTATATTTTGTTAAAGAAAATACAGGATCTCTTTCTGTCATATATGCCCTGTAAGCACAACAGATGCTTTAAGTGTAAAAGTAGTGAGAGTTGTACAGTCTTAGATGAAGAGATTATATCATTGCTGCCACCTTGTGTCTTAAAATTACAACAAAATAATAATTTAGATAAAATTTACACCTACATTGTGAGAAGACATGAGAATTTGACACTAACTGTGTCAAATTTTTAACTCTAACCCCAATGTTTTTTTCACGCATGCATTTATGATCTAAAATTATTTTGTTTCAGTATTATGAGGATAAGGACTCCATAAACAGTCTAGCAATCAGCTTCTGTTATTTGTAGCCAGTTTACCTGTATTATGATGTCAGTACTAGAATAGTCCTGTACCTGAATGTAAATTCTCAATACATACTGATATAGCTGCATAAAGAACACAGTGTAATCATTGTACACAGTACACAGTCTAGTTGTTGATAATATAGACAATAATCAGAAAGACCTACCACAGTTGAAAACAGACAAATGATTCCCCAAATTTAACCAAGTTAAATAATATAT
>VZTQ01000017.1:0-57123 GCA_013400755.1 Pelecanoides urinatrix | reverse complement strand
AGCTTATAGCCATCCATGGCATCCATGACTTCATGTGATCAAGGAACATGAATTGCACACCAGACTTCCCAGACAGTCCTACATTTGTGTGGTTCCTTCCTCCTCTTAATAAATTTTAATAAGAGATCAAAGAGAAAAAATGACAGCCTTGCAGGTGGAGACTGTCACCTGGCTTCAGAGAAAGTAATGAGTTTTAGTCCTTGATACATGGTCTATTCTAGTACCATACACTCCGTATCCTACACTTGTTCAAAGTGTAAGAATATAAAACTGGTCCAAGTCACAGAGGCACTATGTTAGCCTTACAGCCACACACACATTTTGAAAGAAAGGCCTTGAAGATTAAGACCTTTAAACCCTGAGTGGAGAAAATTACCTGCTCAGGGCATTTTGTAAAGATCTGAAACCCTAGAAAAAGAAAAGGAAGGATTTAAAACATTTTTCCTCTATGTTTTCAGTTGGCAAGGCAGGCAAGTTAAGGTTATATTTAGCTGGAGTGCAACCTCTAAACCAGTAAAAATTCTCTATTCGGGAAACACTGTTCATAGTATTCTGTATTTAAGAAGGAGCATATGCATTCGGGCCTATGGCTGGCAAGTTAAGCTATATGTATGTGCCTTAAAAAGAGTATTCCAGACGATGGTTGTGCCTATGCACTAAGCCACGTTAAGGCACATAGGCTGTGCCTATGACCAAGAGCCATGTTAAGACCTTTATAGCAGTAAGAGAGCAAGTCATTCCACAACCAGTTTTAACCTAAATGATTTTTGTAATTTGACTACCAAGCCTACCTTAAATTCTCTCACTTTTGCACCTTTTATTTAGTGCAATTAACTAGGTATATCTAGATACCTAAGAACTTTCTCAGCAGCCCTATAAAAATCCTGTCTAACAGAACAGATCAATGAAAACAGCCTAGTTTCTTTGTGTGAGATGATTTACTTTCTACCTTATTTCAGATAATTTCTAAATATTGCAGAATGCTGATGTTCAAAATAGAAATTAACATCTCCTGAGTGGTCAGATAAATCCCTGCAGAGCATCAGCCACATAAACTTGTTCATTACAGAAAAGTCTCTAGGTAGTTAGCATGGAGATAAATCTGCATTTAGGCAATTTATTAAAAAGTAATTAATTATCTTAAATGCATCCTTAGATACTACTTTATAATTTTCTACCTAAGGAGTTGAAAACTCAATCACTAGTGAAGAAAAAAGTGGAGGAGTTAATAATATACACTTCTATATTTACATATTGATCTAATTTTTAATGGAAATAATTAGACGAATGTTAACAGTGGCAATAAGTGATAGATTTATGCTTTTAAGTAAGAAGAAAAGTTATTGACAGTACTCCTAATATTGAGGCACCTCTATAATGATGGAGAGAAACAGTGAGAAGTGCAGAGCCAAGGCCTGATGATTTCCATACCAGGGCAGTATCGTTCTCCCCAGGATATGCACTCATTAATCTTGGTCCAGTCCAGATTTCCCTCCTAAATGATGGAGTTTCTATGCTTCCTTTGGGAAACTTGCACAGCTAAATAAATTACAAAATTAGGAAGTTTATCCAATGTTAGAGTAACTGGTAATGCAAGGGAAGACCTAATATACCTCATTTTAAAGTTCCTTTTACAATATTACTACCCATTGACTCTTTACACAGTCCTAAATTATTTCATCTTTTGTAGATATCAATACCACTGAAATTACATTGGCCCCATTGTATATTCTTTCACCACGCTCAGCCAAATATTATACTTCTAAATAAATGGGGTTTTGTGCAAAGTCTTGCATGTGGTTTTAATCTTTGTGTTCTGGGACATCAGCAGTTTCTACGTACACAAGGTTTAAAAGCAAGTATATAGTGAGGTATTTGATAAATTACAGATCTAGTATTTCTTACAAAGCTACAGAATTGCTGTTAGGTAGGACACTAACAAATGTTTTAATTTATTCTGTTCTTTCGCCTTTCTTATTGCTTTTCTCCAAACTTCTCTCAGATTATAACCTTTCAAAGGCTGAATTTCAGTTTGAACTGAAGGAAGACGCCCAACTTTGGCGTCATCATAACTGAATGAAAAGGTGTTCTACCTCCATGCTGACAGGCAGCTTTAATTTGCCTAGGGAAAACTTAGAAAGAGTTAACTATAGATTTTGAAAAAAGCCTAGAACTGACTACTCCTTTTGAAACAAAGGTGCTGAAATGTCATTGGCTTCCTTTTTTTCCTTTTTATTTTTTTTTTTTTTTGGCTATATTACATTGTCATACTCCTAGCTTTTTTGTGGTTTATGTTCTGATTTTTCCATTCCATGGATTAACATTGTTTTGTTTTGTTTTGTTTTTTTATTATAGTAATTGGTATATTTCTAAAATTAGTCTCTTTTTAATTATAAAATGAAACTTTCCTAATACCTTTTCGTAATACAAGCTTCAAGAATTTTTTGCTCTCTTGCATGCAGTCACATTGAATTTAATCCTGACTACACATTTCACTATAAGGTTGCTTATAATTTCTGTTATTTCTAATGTTTTACTCATCACTTAGAATGAGTTGAGCGACAACGGCCAAGAAGCTTGAGTAAACAATTTCTTGAGCCCAATACGTTAAATATGGTATCGCTTAAAATGTACCAGACTATAATATAATCTTCAACTTCTTAACTTGGTCTTTGCATATCTAGATTCAAATTATTGTCACCTTTGTCACTTCTTTGTTCTAAGAAGCGAGTCTACTAGCCACTCCCTAACTAGCAATGTTATTGCAAGTTTCTCCTCTCTTTCCTTCCAAACTTACACTTATATTTACAGATTTATTTTCTTTTTCAAATCACTCTTATTTTATCTCTTTCTGACAAACACTCTGCTGAGCTAACTCTGTTGGCCTTGGTAGAACTGCTTTTTTCCTGATCTCTCTCGACTTGCCTCATTTAAGTTACTTCTCTAATACAAATAGCGTAGAAATTGGAAGATGAGTTGATATGAAAAGAGAAAATACTTTAGCAGTTTTTTACAGGGAAAAGAATGGAAAATGATTATTTTATAAGAATGAAGAATTTTTTGTCTTTTTAAAGTATTAGTGAAAAAGAAAGAAGAGAGTAACAGGTGGTGTGGTAACTGTCAAATACTTCCAGCAGTTGCCACAAAACCCTAAGCAGTCCATGAATGCCTAATCTTTACAAGCACAAAATTCTCATGAGGACAGCAATGTTATTTTAGATTTTTTTATTCCGTTGTAATAAGCTAATTATAATTAAATTATTTATTTTGTAATTTGAATACAGCTGATGCACTACTCTTGCAGAACCTAGCAGAACAGTGGTTTGGAACATTAGCATGCCAGGGAGTTGAGCACCATGTCCTCTCACCCATTCACTACCTTGTAGCAAGAGATTTATTCTGCCCCTTTTGTGTCCTTTACAAAATCATGACTTTAGAGTAAGTTATGATCTTGAAGAAACACAGTTAGTTATGGATTGCTGCTCAACTTGTCAAAACAACTCAAGGCAAATGAAGCCTAACCATGGTGAAATATTGGTCTGCTTCATCACAGTACAAGTCTATATATAACCATAGCTGAAAACTGAAAAATTATAATTGAATGCCACAGCTTTGTGCTATTATACAAAGATCAGAGATGGTGTCTCCAACACAGACTTGAATATCTTTAGCAGGACAGGACCTTGATTAATGCCTCGTCAAGATAATCAGTACCTTTCAACTATCATTGGAAGAATCCCTATCCTCTACATGACTCAGGGGAAGGGATGTGAACACAGATTTCTGTGTCTGAGACTTAAATGCCTAAGTCCCCTTTAGCCATCACCTAACACAGACATGCTTCAAGTTTGCTTTAGAAGCAGTTCAGTTGTGTTGCTACTATTTTATGCTTCAGCTCTGTTAGATTCACAAATTCACAGATGTTTCTTTACCTATAATCATATCTGGAGTATACTTAAGAAAATATTAGAATACAAATTTCACAGAACTTGGTCATAACCTACTTTCACGTAATAAAACATTGTTTAGTATAAATTTGTAGCATTGTCTCCTTTCTGCTGAGTTTTGGATGAAGCAGTTTGCCCCCCAAATATACCAGTGATTATTTGTTGCTAATTCCTCATTAAAAAATAATAATAATAATAAAATAATTGCTGTACTAGACTTCAAACTTACTTACTCTTTGGGTTTAAGGAGTGGAAAACATTTCTTGACTCTTGAAGGCACTGAAGGCTAGAGGCACAAAGACTTCTTGAAATTGAAGTCTGTCATACTTGAAGAATTCCCTCAGTCCAAGTTAGATTCTCCAGCCCTTTGCACAACTGTTAATCTGTCTGTGAATGACAGGCAGATCTTTTACATAGTCCATATTTTTTCTTCCATAAGAGCATTTCACACCTTAATGAAAACAGCGTGCCAAATAGCAAGCTAGTGTCAGTAGTAATTACATTTTTTGAATTAAACCCAAAAATATAAAAAGGAAAATGAGCTCTGCTAAGATTGTATTTTGGCAGCGCTGTGTATCCTGAGCTGCTAGATGAAGACAATATATTCTACAATGTCTTCAAGATTGAAAAAGAAACAGAAGTTTCAGAGAAGTTAGCAAGGTCTTTCAAAAATATTAAATAAAGACAGTATATTCATCCACTGTCTTATAGCTTACCTCCCTTGCATGTCTTATCTTCCAGTCAGATCTCAGAGGGGAAGATAAACATTTAAAAGATCTACTAAACATACTAAAGATCTCTGTGAGAAAATAGGTAAAGTGAGAAGGTATTTGGATGCAAATAACAGCCGCCACATTTTGGAGTCAAAGCCCATGATGGGTGTAGAACCATATCAAAGTCAGTCATACCAGATACAGAAATAGTATTCCACACTACAGTGAGTCTTAGATAATTTCATACCTGTCTGTGTAGCTCATATGCAAAAAAAAAGCAATAATGAATATTGATTCAGTGAAACCTCTGGGACTAGTGCCTATACTCTTGTAAATACATGAACTCTATTAGAAAAAAAGTCATGCTCTTTGCATGCTCTGTGGTGCAAAATTATAGCTTCCAAAAACTAGACATCCTTTGAAAGCAACATAGCGTTCCTCCATGCACATACTTTTGTTGTTCAAGGTAATTTCTCATCTCAGAAAAGGGAACAAAGGGGAGGGAAGAGGATATTTTCTCTTTTGATACCCATGAGGAACCAGAGAAACAGAGAAAGATCTGGGTTGCAGCTGTTCTGCAAAAAGAGCAGAGCCATGACCCTCGTATCTGCTGGAGGATGCTGTCCTCAGCAGTTGCACAAATGCAATGCATAATCTTTTTTCCTCATATAGGCCAACTGTAGATACCAGAGATTTAGATTTCCAACAGCTTTCTATGTCGAATCAAGAAAATTTATAACAGGGAATGATTATGTTAACAAACCGTTGTTTACTTTTTCGCTGTTGATTCTGGCAGTAAGGAACTTTAATCATGCTCTGAAACGACTGTGCAGCAATCTAACTGAAATGCAACCAGTAACAGCAAAGAGCAGCACTAAACAATCTTAAGTTAAAGTTGTAGCATTCAGCCACAGAGCACCAACATTGTAGACTATGATGATGACATTTTAGGCCCTGAACATTCGGTGCCGGGATTTTAGACGAGAGCTGTACCTTCACACAAAACAATTGTCTCTCTCCAAAGGTACAACATCTTGAATAAAGGGATGTTAGCTCACAAAAAAAAAGTTGGAAGGGGCTTTTGGAGGTCATCTAACCAAATCCCCACTCAGAGCAGGCCCAATTAAATCAGGTCGCCCAGGGTCTTGTCCAGTAAAACTTTGAATGTTTCCAAAGGCAGAGACTTCCCAACCTGTCTGGATAACTTGTTCCAGAGTTTATCTAGCCTCATAGTAAAAAACATTTCCAAGCTGTCAGATCAAGATTTTCAGCCTCCAGAACTATCCCTCACCAGCAGCACCAGCCCACCAGAAGTTCCTACAAGAAGATACAGCTTCTAGAAGATGTTCCTTGATGTTCAAGCCTGGAAAACACTGTGACAACTGCTAATTAGTTTTCTAGAATCTTAACCTCCAAATGACTCAGTTAATAATAAGAAATAGGAAATTAAAGTTGATATTCATGATGCTGGAGAATTCTTTCATGTTCTCATAGTATTTTTTTTATACCTATGATAGTTAGAGCAAAAATCTTGCAACTCAATGAAAGGCAAACCACAACAACCTCTTTTGAAAGCTTCTATTTTTTTCCCTCCCCCATTTTATCACAGCCATGATTTCTGAGGGAAACTCAGGGATTCAGGTGATTTTAGAAAGTTATAATTATTTAAATATTTACAGCAAACTACCTGTGTTACTAAGTGCCTTCCAGAACAGGAATACCAGAACACGAATGCAGTCATTGCATAAAGAACCATTTTTATCATGTTGTTCAGTTAATGCCTCAGTTATGACATCTGAGGAAAATCCATTCTGTCTGACACTGGTTTGACAAAAAGTCTCTTGAAATAGTTAGGTAAAAATATGCATGTAAAAGTATGATTGTGTTTAAAGGTAAACTCTTGGAGGCAGGCAAGGCTATTCAGATGGAGTTTAAAGGATTTGCAAAACCAGGAATACTTGTATGTACTCAGGGATAGGCCAAAAAGGGTGACTTTGTGACGCAACACAGCTTGATGCAGAACGGCTCTGCAACCAAAGCCATTCATCTATCTTGGCGTGACATTGTGCTGAACTAAAAACGTCTGGTGAGAAACTAGGCTTCCTTAGCTGAATCACCATTCTCTATTAATACATGTAAACAGTGTCTGCAGCAGTGCTTGCTCCCATCCAGTGAGCTCAGATTATGAGAAGCGCAAGCTAGATTTTGTCTGAAACTAACGATGCAAACAGACCATAAGAAACTTTTCCTTTTTTTATGTCACACTGAAATCTGTGGGACTGTGGTTGTGAAAAGCAGAGCTGGTGGCCGGCAGGCGCCCATGGACCACTATATCTGTCACTATCACAAAATTCAAGAAGGAGCCAGCACATTGCAGAGTTTTTTAATTCCCCTGGTAGTGTTTTATTACTTCAAAATAAAGGAGAACTATACTTGGCACACTACTGAACTGTTAATGGCATTTGCAGAGTGAAAAAAAAAAACCACACCACAGTCCTAAATCACTATATAGAAAGTTGCCTGTTAAAATTCTCTAAAATATGGGGAATAAGGAGATCAAGAACATTTTATTTGCCCACTGAGGCAACACCTCTCCTGTTGAATGAACAGAATTGCTTGCAGTGTACCCAAGACATGCATTGGAAAACTGTGCCATTACAGCTCATTAGTGAATGGAACAAGGAAGTCAGTATTGTAATTTGCCCAGCTTTTGGTGAATTATCATTATACGATTACAGTACTGTCTCCCACAGCTATGACCTCTCATAACCCTTGCTGGGAGAATACTGATACTGGAATTTTTAAAAGCTTTTGCCAGCATATGATCTAGTTGCTGTAGGACAAGGAAGTTATATATTCTAGCACTACAAAAACTGAATTCCAGATTGTGTGTGCAGTGGTCTAATCTGCACTTCCTGCATGGATGAAAGCACTTGGCCTTCAGTCTCTGACCTCCCAGTCTTCCTATGAGTGCACACAGGGAAAAGCAATGCAAGCCCTGGAGCATCTTGTTACTCTAGTACATGATTAGGTAGAAATCAAGTAATGTCTGACAATGTACTTTTTATCATTCTTTTGACAGATTGGGAAAACATTTTAACGCTGGGGTAAAATGCTATCTTAGCTATGGAACCTTCAGAATAATGCAATTCCTCCTGAGTCAATTTTCTGCCTTTCTGTAACTCTGCACAAAAACCATAACAAAATTTCAAGGACTCAATGTAGAAAAAATATATTAACAACAGAATGGTATATAACACTGGTATAACTTGATGACATCAACACAGTAGCAAGAATCAATGACAATAGAGCAAGACTCAGTGTTGATTGCATCAAAGGTACTGACTTGCAAAGCATGAAAAATTTACTGTTAATGTTTAGAAAGTGCTTGGAGGCTATTCTATAATTCGAAGAAAATAAATTTCGTGAATAAGTTTAAAGTGCTATAAAGATCTTAGCATAGATTTACAACCATTGATTAAGACACAGTTCTTTTTTAAGTCAACTTATTGGTAATTTATGCATAGTATATGTCAAAATAAAAATTTAGGTTTAGAAAGAGTGAACACTTCGTAACAATTAATAAAACAGACTCTTCATATGGCTAAGAATCTAGGGAAAAAATAACAAACATTTATTTTCTATAGATGTGTCTACTCTGATTAAGGAGGATGAAATGATAGTCTGGGAGAAAAAAAAAGAATCAGTACCTGCAAAAAATCAAAAAGATAAATCTTGAAGCTCAAAAGAGATTTTTTTCTATGCATCCGCTTCTGGCCAAATTAAAATGGCATTTAATTCCTTTTTTTGTATTTAATAATAATTACTCTTGAGATATCTTTATATTACCTCATAATCTCAGAGGTGTGCACAGCATGAATCACAGGCATGGACTGTCCAAAATTTTACCTTGCATCTTCATCCACGTTATCCAGGCTCCTTTTGAACTCTGAATCTAGGCAAGCCTAAATTTACAAGAAGAGCTAGAAACTCCCTCCTCCTTTTCCTCTGACTCCACTTTTAAAGGAAAAGTGAAGATTCTACCCGTATTCTTAAGAATGCAATGCTGATGATAAAATTATCATCTTGCAGTGGATTTCCCACAAATGAACTTTTGCATCATGCACAACTACACTTAAATTTCAGATGGGCACAGGAGTGTCCAAAATGACTGCATACACAGAAAGTACAATGTAGTGTTATGCATTTCTTCTTAATGGTGGAAATGGTCACTGGAAAAAGAGGAAAAAGGTTTAAGAACATTTTTTTACCTGTGGCTCTGCAACCACCTGCACTCTGTATGTTAGGTTCATTTGAGATCAGAGCCTATGAGCTGAGACCTCGTTCACCTTAATGGTGAAAACTAGGTGCAGAACAAGGGATATTTTCCGAAAAGTTTACTCCTTACATAGACATAAATATGAGCGAGTCCTTACTCTTTGGTTGGTGGATCAAAGATTGCATCCTAATAGAGATCAGGTACATATATCCATTACACTGCCAAATTGCAGAAGTATATTGAAACTGAATAAAAAAATTATTTAACAATCTTCATAATTTTTTGAGATAACTCCAATACAGGTAGAACAAATCAACATCTGCTGAAAGCAGGTCTACAACGTCCTAATTTGGTCATAGTTAAAAATGAATCTATTCTGCTTATAAAGAAATCTTTGCACATCCAAATGGAAACTCTGAGCCTAAACCAATTCTCCTATTAACACAAGCTGACAGCTGTCACTGATGTTTATGAACAGGAAACACACTTTTGGAAATATTTTGCTCTTACTTGAAAAATTTCCTCTTAACCTACAAAATTCTCAGGACTGTGAAGGGTGAGAAAAAATGATAAATTATGTTTGGCAGCAAAGGCATAAAGAAGGTAAGTAACCATGTAACAGGTTTTTTTTTTTTAATATGTATATTTTAGAAATAAACATTTGCACTTTCTACTAACTTAGCTGTGTGACCCCAAATTCAACAATCTGTTTTTGTGTTAACCACGTGTGCATCTTACTGTGATTAAAAGTTCTCATTTTTCTGACCTGCACAAGGCAGTTTGTAACTATACAACAATCTGCTGCAAAGTGATGTATTTGCCCACAAAGAACAACAAGAGGTAGTATAATACGAAGTGGTGCTGTGCAATGTTCTCTAAAGACAGGCACAGTCACTACAATAATAATGATGAATAGCAGAACATTGTATTAACTGAATGCGTTTTACCCATTTATGTTGAATCATGGTACAGAGAATGACATAACCATAAATTCTTTCTTTTTCAACTACTCTAGGAAGATTGTGCAAAAAAACCTAAAGGAAAATAATTTCATGGTATTAACAAATAACATGCCAATACTCTGATAGTAAACCATCTCTCTGTTAAGTATGAATGCATTAGGGTTCAATAAAGCAGAGGAAGGGTTTTACATTTGAACTATAGACATCTGTCTGAGTTCCCTCAGCTTTGACCACTGCCACTAAATCCTCAGTAAATTGTCCTTCTGAGTCACTTGGGCAAACACAAAAAACTAACTTAATGGCAATGCAAGTTTTTCTAGCCTGTTAGATAAGTTGAGAGATGGTAGCATCAAGAAGACAGGAAAGAAAATGGAGTGGTTACTGCTGCAAGATGTGTTATCTCTAGTAACTAAATGATTTATCTCCAGTAAATAAAGGATTAATTATTAATTATCATCCATTTTTGGATGAATACACACGTGCTGCTGTGGTCAAATAGATGCAGAGGGCTGCTGTGCTCTCACTCTCTGGAAATCCTTGGGACACTCTAAACTAGCTCATTGTTGCTGCTGCTCCTCTGCCCTTCATCTGTTTCATCAGCCTGGAAGTGAAGGTGTGCGTGTCTGGTCAGAGGGGACTGCTGGAGAACACTGCCTGCCAAGCACATTGTACTACTCTCTCATTCTCCTTTAAATTTTTCTTTTTATATACCAATACAAATTTAAAAACATTGCAAGAATTAAAAACTATGCAGCTTGGTGCTCTTTAATACTGGGATTTATGAATGAGCTGACCTAACATGAAGAATTAATACATTTCTCTTTTGTTTATGGGTACCGGCCTTTAGCTCATGGTCATCAGCAACCAGAACTGTCAGCGTGCTGCTATGCATGATCAGTTTGTGGGAGACAGAGATGAACTGCCATCTTTACTGCATTAGCCTATTTTTGATTCAGCATGGTGTTCCTAAAGAAGCCTGAATGCACTAGTTGTTTTTGTTTGACATTGTCCTGTATATAAAACCAGTAGGAGTTTTATTTTCATATGCATTCATCACTTTCTTTAATGTCTGTAAATATTAGAGACAGAGACAACAATCAAGCTTAAATGTAAGTTTGAAATAACGTTTGTTAAAATTGTATAACCAGTCATGCTCTGAAGTCACAGTACTTGATATTTGTTCTTATCAAAGAATGCTACGTTTGTATAATTAGCTATGTGGCTGAAGTAACACCTGAAAGGAAAAGTTTATTCCTGTGTAATATTTAATGGAGCTTTTTGCTAGCATTTGTGCGAAGAACCTGTGCTCCTCTAGTGTTGTGATAACTAGGGAGCACATTTCTACATAAATGAACATACATAGGCACAAGCTAAAGGAAGCACAGGCTAAAGAAATGTAAATCCTTTGACTTTCTCCCAATCCATACAGTTCTCTGAATGAGGAAAAAGAAGTAAATGTTGCTGAAAACTTTTATTCTAGGTACTATAATGTTGAATATGGAGAATACTGCTGACAAAAATATACACATCTTGGTTTTGGGTCAATAACATCCACAGAGAATAGTTATTTATAACTGGTGCTCCTACAGTTTTTGTATGACCTTGCTATGGACCCTGCATGACAACTCATCTGAGGATCCCAGGAGACCCTGATGAGCCCTCTGGAGCGTGGTCCTCCTGGAGCACCGAGGTGGAAATCAGAGGGACATGGCAGTGCACAGGAAGAGTGCTACCTGAGTGACCTGCACCCAGCGCTCCCCACTCCCTGCTCCAACACGTCCTCCACAAGATCAGAAGACCTAGGCTCTACCAGCTGCCCTCCACCCATACCCTGACACCTGCATGTGGGGTGTGAGACTTCCCAGTTGCCACGGATGGGGAGCATATGGCTTTCACCTATAGTAGGAACTCACGATTCTGACAGAGGCATGCCCCAGCCCTGCGCTTGTGGGCTGCAAGGGCATGTGAAGATGGAAGAATTATACAGCACTCCTCCTCAGCTCAACACATAATTTTGGAAAGGCTGCATCTCTGCAGCAAAACTTGGCCAGAGGAGGCAGCTGTGAAATAGGCAGAATGGAGACCGTTGCAGGGACATGTGGTAGTTGCTTACTTTGCCTTAAGACAGACCTAGGCAGAGCCACATGTTGTATCTGCTACAGCCGTGCCCACAGCTGCAGAGGGATGAGTCCTAGGAGGATGGACAATAATAGCAGAGACACAGTGCACTGCGAAAGCAAAGAAGATATTCTTGCTGGGCATAGGCTCACACTTTGTAGTGTCCTAGAGAGCTATGCATTGGGGAACATGATTTTTGGTAAAGGTGGAAAAAAAGGTGGCCAACATTCAGTTTGAAAAGAACATGTGTTTCTGAAAAATATATGAAAAAAAAAGAATAAAAATGTGAGAAACATTCAAGAAAGGGCAAACCTCTCCCTCTCCCTTCGACACTAACAAAGTAACTTTACTGAGAAGAATCAGGGAACTCACAAGGAAAGATAAACTTCCCTTTGAAACTTGTTATGAAAAGTAAATGTGTTCTGATTCAAAAAACAGTTCAAATGAGGACAAAATTATACATCTTCTGGCTGCATTTGCCCCAAGTGAGGTGGTCTCTTGCCCACTCACTCATCGCTGCTTCCTAGTCAGAGTTGTCTCCTCCAAGCTGTCAGTCGCTTTGGTCAGAATGGGCTGTGTGGGAAAGACCTGCTATTCAAAATGCTTGAATTACCCTAGGCTGTTTTGAGTGAAGCAGAGCAAATATCCCCATATAATTTTGGCACTACTAGACCACCTTGCATTCCTTAGTGCAAGCCTCCTTCCTAGTTTCTGTAGCTGATGCCTCTTTCTCAAACACCTTTAATCATAGGGACGTGTATCAGCAGGTGTTGAATCTCTTTCTTCCTTTAAAAAAAAAAACAACCACACTAAAAATGTTACTTTGTGCTGATACCAGTTATTTCCTCCTGTGCTAGTGGGATCTCCTACTTGGAAAGCTGATCTGAGAGTATTCAAATCCACCTCCTAACACTCCTTAATTCCTTAATATGAATGGCCTTTCACTATGGGTGGATTACCTTTGAATAAAAAAAAATTTTACAGCAGCAAACTTATTCAGAACAGGCATTTGTTACTGTTTGAATGGGGGCATTTAAGGCTTGGTTTCTGCAATTTGCATTTTGTTTTGGGTTGCTTAGTGAGAAAGTAAAATAAAGTATGAGGAGCAAAGTTGGAAGAAGATAAAATTAAAGTCAGGTTCCAAGTACGTGATTTTTTTCTTACAAATTCCTATCATCATTAGAAATTTGTTTTTGATATAATAATATTTGTTAAACCGTGAATGGAGTTTAGGGTGAATAATCAAAGTATAAAACCACTTTAAACACACATCCCTTAATAATTAGAGTATTTAATTAACTGGAAATATTCCAGGTTTTATCTCTTCCTTACACTTTCTTTGTAGTAGTATTTACCCATGATTTCTATTTCTTTTCTGTTTAACAGTTTTGATGACCAAAGTTTCTGTCAAATCTTTAGATTTTGGAAACCTACGGAACAAACCTCTTTCTTTGTCTTGGTTCATCTGCTTGTCTTTCAAAGATTCAGAAAAAGTGTTAACCCTTTGACTTCTAGCTTTTGAAAAATCAAGCTATGACAGACTTATCAAAGGAAGCAGTTCAGTTGTCAAACATGACAGTAGCTGTTGATTTCTCTTTCATTTCAGATGTTATATGCATCATGATGCAGTAACATCTGTGTTGAAAACAATGGATATTATCTTCCCTATTAGATTTCTTCCTTATTAAAATTTCTGTTGCTGTAAAATTTTGTGCTAAATGATGAATGAGAATTCCTTCCTCTGCTTAGTCTCTAAAAATTGTATTTGCTTGGAATCAATTTTGTATAATAATAATCTGAAGAGGAAAAATAAGCCTCCATTCTAAGCATATTATCACAGAGGTAATGTCTTTATTACAAATGCTGTCATCCAAATAAATGACTGAAGAATTACGTAGTTTCCTTTCCATGTCAGTGTGGATTTCAACACCCTTTAACACTACTAAAGTCAAGGATAACCATTAGGTTAAACTACTACAAGTCCACAGAGGTTTAAATATGGATGCTAAGCAGGGACTTCAGCTCTTTCAACAGTGATCTTCCAATTAGACAACAAGAGTTGACTTTGATTCCCATTTCTAATCTGCTGAATTAAAAATACTGATCCTAATCTACAGGATACTGCATGCTACATGTTAAAATGTGAATATTTCAAAGTGACAAGCTAGATTCACATTGCTTTAGGCAGCAAACTTGCATGAATCACCAGCAGGATTATTCAGAACAATTAAGGTAGAAGCCTTGATTGCCTATGGAGAGCAGGCGTTAACGGGAAGCAATTGAGAAATGCCCATCTAGGGTGCTATCTCATTCACTGGCTGCACAGGGACTGCAGGCAGCTTCGCAGGGCAATTTGCCATTTGATACATGTGCACAGCCACCTGGAACCATCTAAAAGGAAATGCCAGGCTCAGGGCTACAACTACCTATCTGACTCAAATCTTAAAATCAGTTGCCTATTTACAGTCAGACCACTCTTGTGGTAGAGAAAGAAATAGCACAATTCTTCTTGCACGGTTGTTTAAAGGGACTTGAAAATTAGGAGGTAGGCTTTCTACATCCTCCTGCTTGTCCAGAGTGGATTTGAATTACTGTGTCCTGCTTCCCAACCAATTAACCATAGCCTAGATCTGATCAAAGCAAAAGGGCACTCTTTGCTCCATGTATGGAAATTGGTTAAGGATTGAGCTAGGAATGCTGAGGACTGATAGGCAAGAGCAGACAAGAGTGGTCCTGACTCAGCAGCCTGGGAATGGTCCTGCTGATAGAAACTTACAGTGGGATTTGGTCATGACATTTTACATATTAATGCAATGACTGGTTAATATACCCTTTGCCCTTTACCACTCATCTAATGCCAGGATCATTCCCCTGGGAGACGGGCATTCAGGTACTTTCAGGTAGCTGAAGGACAAAGCAAGTGGAGCTGGAATCCCAACTCCTGATTCCTGCATGAAAGCACTGGCCACATGGTAGGTTATTGTGCAAAATACTTTATTCCAGTACTTTCTTCCTGCTTGAGACTTTTCTGCCCCTCCCTCCCTATTTTGCAATAAAACGTCTGTGCTCTGTGTTAAAATGACTCCTGTATCTTTATATAATTTATGAATTAAGTTAAGGATCTAGAAGGTTAATGCTCGTTCCCACCCAGTTCTGATTTGCCACAGAACTTAGACAGCAGTTGCAGTGTAATTGGCAAGATAGCATCATTGCTAAAATTGGCAGAAGACCAAGATTTTAGGCTCCTAGAAAAAAAAATTGTAACAAAATGAAGGCAGCAATAGATTTCCATGCCATTTGGGAAAAGACAGTATTTCACAGTTTACTGTCTGAATCACTCTTGAAGGATGTGGTTACACATTCTATTTTCCTGAGTGGAAGACCTGACTCAATAAATTTCTTTCTCTCACTATAGTGAGAGGTCTAGATCTGATTTTTACACTTTATGATACTGAAGGATACCCTTCACCAACCCACAATGAGTAAACTGCAGAATATTGATGGGAATGAGAACCCAGGTAGGCTTTTCCACCAAAGAAAATGTATTGTGAAACTATAAACTCATTTTCCGGTTGCTAATGCAAGTCATATTTGGTATCACTATGTGATACAAAGCACAGATCAAATCTGATTCACATGCCTAAAGCTATGAAAGATCAAAACAGCAACAGGACAGGGTTACCAGCTAAGGGACTGCCACTGTATCTACAAGGAAGACACATTATTTTCCAGTAGTTCTTGCACTTCCAGTTCAGAGGACCCAGTCTGAAAAGTAGTGAATGTCTCAGATTCTGGTTTGACAACATGGTCAATCCAATTTTAGGGATGCAAGTACCAAACTGAAATACTGTATCCATATATACACAAAGGGTCAGCCTGGTATAAATTAATTAAAAAAAAAAAAATTGTCAGGTTAACATTTTATTGTCAGACCAGACGTCTGTGACACATTTCTGTGTGAATGCTCTGCTAAGTGAGTGGTACTGCCACTCTAAGCAGTTCAGGTGGGATTCAGCTCATCTGTTTATCCCAGTCTTCCCTCTCTTCCTCTTTTTAATCTGTGAAGAGATAAGGCCATTCAAAGAAGCTACCCATTTAATAAAATTTTAAATCTAATTTACAGGGAGATTCACACACAATGACAGTTACTCCAATGACAGCCTAGGGCAGCAACCTTAGGTGTAAACATCTACATGATAGGTATCTCTTCCATTACCGCCTACTCGCACAAGAAGTTTTGTGATATTGTTGTCCGAAAAGCAGATTCGTGCCTGCCATGCAAGTAACCAATTCCACACGCTCAGGAGAGATATCGTTTTATTCAGGCCTGGGTGCTCAGTGGACTTGCCACAAATCAAGCACACCTGGTTTAATCACACTACTGTTTATATTCACATTTCTCATACATATTCTAAGATTCTCTTTTACATATTCATTACATTTCCGAGAACTAATTATAATATTACATAATCCTTCACGCATGCTCACTCCAGCTCTTAGGGTCTCCTTGAGGGTCTCGGGTGGTCTCTGGTGGTCGGCAGGGTAGTGAACTCTTCATGAACTTATTTCCTCCTTTCCTTACAGGGTCACAATTTGTCCCTGAGCCATGCTTGGATGACGTTTGTTTATACTTTCCATAGCACTAAATCTAATAATACCTCTAAAACACACAGTTTATAATTAATTACTACTCCACACAATTACAAACACACACCTGTTAGTTACCTAACTTCTAAGTAACAAGTCTTCATTGTTTAGAAGTACAGAAGCGAGCAGTAGAATTACAGAAGGGAACAGTATGGAATAGTAGATACTGTACATACTACATCAATATGAATGTCAATAGTCTCATTTACAGGTCCCCGTTAACAATCTCAGGATGATTTAGTTAAAGAATGCCAGTTTTGGTCTAGAGCTCTAAATTGGTAATTTGCTTGCCTGGCCAAATAAGACATTTTTTTTAAAATAGGACTTTATTTGGGAAAAAAAAAAAAAAAAGTCCCATTATGGTTTTCAAGTTTGAAAAGTGAGATTTTATTTCCACAGTCTTTTTGGTCTAGGCTTAGGACAAATTTGACAAATACTTTTCACTGTTCTGAAACTGCATTTTCAGAAAAATAAGTTATCCTGCTTATAAAAAACAAACTAGAACAAACAAATGGGCTGTCCTCCCTCAGTCACTTCTTGATGAAAAGTGTTTCTCCAGTTATATCACAACATATGCAATCAGTTATATCACAACACATGCAACAATAATATGCTCATAGAACAGCATATTTCCATTGGCTTTATAGGTCCTTACATAACCCCAATAATTTCAGTGTGTATGTCCAGATACAGCTATTAAACAGGCAGTTATTTCATTGAAAGGCTTGATATGATTTGATTTCCAAACATTAATGGATGCTTAATGGTCATAATTCTTTTTCTGATGGATTACTTTAGTTTGTAGGTAACTTTTTATTGATTTATTTTTCATTTATCAGGTGTTCCTATTGCTAGCCTCCAGGCACATTCAGAATAAAAACATCTTACAGTTTAGTCGTGTATTACTGAGACGCACCCTTTCATTACAGCAATCTAGTGATAACTGCATCAGGTTTGGTATTTCTGACAGCTTTGTTGTCACTTTTAAATATATCTGCTACTACAAAAGAAATGATTAAGATCAAAACACTGAAGTAATCAATTTGCATTATATACTGGGAGATTTAAACAGACAACAGTAGTCACCAGCTTTTGCCAAACCACATCTGAATTAGCAACACACAAAGACTCTTCCCACCAGATTTTCACTCAGATGCATCCATGATGAAAGCAAAGAAACTCACTGTACAAATTATCCCTAACTATAACCTCAGAGAAGCTTCTAAAAGCACTGCTGAAATGTCAATATTTTAGTAAGTCTTTCATTAGCCAGTTATTGGGTTAGCTCAGCAGATACAGCTACTGCTACATCAAGACAAACTGCCCATCTGCAGTCTGAGGCATGCTCTGCCTCCAGCTTTTGGAACTAAAGAAGGGAATCACTGCATTTTGCAGACTCCACTCTAAGCTTGCAGGAAATAACGTACTATGGTTGTGGTTTTGGACTAAACGTGCAATTGCACACTTTCAGTCTGAATATCAACTGATGAGAAAAAAGCTCAGGGTGAACGGACACTAAGATGTTTGAGAAAATGTTATATGCTCTTGCACAGGTACTGCTTTACTTGTTTTCTCCCTGCCCAGTGCTCTCAGCTGAGACTGAAATTCTGCATCAGCCAAGAAATTGCAGTCTCCAAACCTCACTGCACTCAGAAACTGGATCCCCCAGAAGACCTGGTTGCGCACTGTGGCTCAGCTAACTTACCTTGCGGCACCTGTAAAATTGTAGCTTTCCTTTCTACAAAAAATGATCAAAGCAGTTGNATCAACTCCATCCCAGCCGAAACCAGGACACCTAGAAAATACTGTTTTGAGTTCCATAAATGCTATACTTTTAAGGCCGTAATTATACTGCCATTTATTTGCTTGTTGATTGTTTTTTTTTCAATTTTCTTCCTACAATTTACAAAAAGAAGGGCAAATTAATAACTGGGACTGATAAAACTGTCACCTGGGAGTCTCATTTATTGAAGGTTCTCACATCTGCACTCCACTATGATAATACACGTCCATATCAGTGTATACAAGTGAACATCTAATAGCTTAAGCACATGCCAATTTGTGTATGTCATATCATAGAGCTACACAACCAAGGTAGATCCTGGCATGAACTGGAGGAATGGTGCACAGCTCTTTACTGTGGTGCAAACTTGTATGTGTATTTCTAAACTAAATAGCTTGTTTCAGCTCATTTTGATTTGCCCAATGAAATTTACTGAAATGCCTTTGGAAAAGAAGCAGAATTTTAGTTGGAGAGTTTCTTTCTAAAATTATAAAAGCACATCAAAATAGCAGCTTGTATTTATTTCCATATAAGAATAAAAATCAGCGTATCTTTGCTCACAGTGAAAGTTTCCACAAAGGATGTCACATTTATACGAGAGAGAAATGGAGACTGTGTCAGAGAGGGAGAGAGGTAAAGGACACAATCAGACAGTCAGTAGTACCTGTGCTTCCCTTCAAAGGGGAGTCCCTTTATGGGATTACTCTTGTATAAAGCTGAGCATGGGAATAATAGCAGAAGGTCACTGAAGTTAATGGAGTTACCAGATAAGGAGCTTCCATTGTAGCAGTGCTGAGAAAATGTGTCTGTAATTTCCCCACCTCTTCTAATCTGTTTGCTTCAGAGGACCCGCTTTGAAAAGCAGCAGATAGCTCAGACCGTTTCAGCAACACAGGAAATCCCTTTTGAAGATTCCTCTTCCCGGTTTGAAAGCACCGCAATCACACCATCTAAAGTGCCAATCTGATATAGTCTCTGCTCACTCTGTGCTGTTCAAAAAGGATGATGACAGGTTAATTTTATACCAGATTAGGGATTGCCACTTTATGCCAGGTCAGTTATTGTTTATCCTCCCGGCAGGTATAAAAGCATAAAGCTGGAATAAATGCCATGACACGTGTTCTGGTACACTCAGCAGATACATGATGAAGGGGATCAGACACTGGCTGGATCTGGTAATGCGCAGGTCTGGTACTAACGGTCGTGGGGACTCATGATCTTAGAGGCAGCAGGACTGATCTGCCTGCCCCCACAGGGAAAGCTGGAGAAAGGTGAGTCTGTGGAAGAAAATCATCCAGGTGTTGAAGCTTTAGGGCTCACTTACATTGGAAATGAATATGTATCTAAGCAGCAGGCAGACTTACAGCACAATAGGGATGCTGAATAAGCCACTGAGCTCTGCAGTAAGGGCACTTTGTCAGGGGTTGAAAAGAGCTGTCCCTTCTGAATACAAATACTCACTCATTGGGTTACTCAGAAACAGATCTGGGGAGTGCAGAGAAACTCTGCTGTGTGGACACAGCATTCAAACTTTGAGAAATATTTAAAAGTATTGACATAGATTGTCTTCTCCCTCCTGTGTGATCATCTCTGTCTTTATAAAATAACTTGCCAAAATTTTTTTCCGAACTACAAAACATGTTTTAAAAACAACTACAAAGATATTTGGGAAATCAGATTCTGAGACAGAGTCCAGCTATACAGCTCAGTTGTAATGAAAAAAAGTCTGTTTCTGTGTATTCAGAAAAACTCTTCAAGGAGACTTGTAGGGGACCGACATCCATCTCAAAACTATGATGGAGTAGGGTATGCTGATGCCCTTCGAATAAGCCTCATTGTTCTTCTCCTCCCACGTTTCCTGTTCTTTGTCACCTTTCATAAGGGTACGTATGTAGACAGAAAAAAATGGTTTAACCATCTCGTATTGCAAAATTTCAAGGTCATCTCAATTTTCTACTGAAGTAAATCCCATCTCTAGCAAAGACCATGAACCTACAGTGATAATACTGTTTCGTGACACCATGAAAATTTATGAAAGCTTATATCTGGGAATTTCATCCTGCTACTTTAGCAAGTGTTTAGCATTTGTCATTAGTATCACTAGCTTATTG
The DNA here is from genome assembly GCA_013400755.1 of Pelecanoides urinatrix. Taxonomy (NCBI): domain Eukaryota; kingdom Metazoa; phylum Chordata; class Aves; order Procellariiformes; family Procellariidae; genus Pelecanoides; species Pelecanoides urinatrix. The sequence goes on along the minus strand of VZTQ01000017.1, from coordinate 36,563 downwards.
GTGCCTCCAGCATGGTAATATGAATTTACTGGTTTGTGTATTTTCAGTATCTTTTCACAGTCTAATTTTTAATAATTTCATTATGCCAGTGAATCAAAATTATTTTTAAGATTTACCCTGTTTTTTATTTTCTTCTCCAAATCACTTGCCAACAATGATCAGGTAATGGATTTGTGAAATTATCAAAGTTCAATGTCAGTGTCAAATGCTGATTTTGTAACTTTCAAAATGATTTCCTGTGACTTTTCCCACCATCTAACTATTACCTGATAATTTATTTAAATGGATAAATAAACCCACTTTGCTAAAATATGCTGGTTTACTAACAGTTAAAATGTTCTGTTATTTGGTACTTTATGAAATGGATCACCATTTTTGAACTCTCAGATACATTTTTATCAGCTGTCCTAAAATAATATGTGTTCTATTATAAAATACATATAGTATTCAGCATTTTAAATAACAAGTTGTTCAAGTAACATGTCAAATTACTTTTGTGTTCACTGAAAATAATAGTTCAATATTTGCCTATCTGTATACATGAAGAAATATGTTACCTTTCATTTTAGCAGCATGATAGATTGGAAATCTTTCCCATCTTCAAATGCTAAATAGTAATGTGATTACTGGGCACTTTTTTCCCATTTCTTTTTCTGTTGTGAATGATTTTGTGCATAATTTCTTTAAATCTTGACAGACTGTTGTAATATTTTAAAATGCAATTCCATTCCTACAGCACCTAAATTAAAAAAAAAAAAAATCCCAAGCCTCATACCCACTCTGATTGGAGTGCCGTTGATTTTTTACTGATTATAGACTGCAATGAAATTTGAAAAATCAGAATTATTCAGTTATTGATATGATGGTATATTAATGCTTAGACGAACTTGTCAGGAAAAATTAAGTATTGGCCACAAAATATGTTTAATATTAAATATAGTGTCAAGTCTCATTTTATAATTATGTTTCACCTCAGTAGCTTAAAATTTTACCAAACATCAAGTTTCCCAACAAAAACTCAGACTATGTGCATTCTCCTTACCAGAACACCAGATGTAACATCTAATGTTAGGTGATTTATACTCAGTGTTTTCAAAAAAGAAAATTGATTTTGACAGTCCAAAAGGAAATGGCCAAAGTGGTATGCCTGGCTCTTGGTTTTCAGCTGATCTTTCCCACACCTAAACAAAAAGCCAGAATATCTGAGCAAACATTTTAAAATCCTTTTCAAATCCTTTCAGTCTGATATACAAGAAGGTGTGTTTGCTAACGAGAACTTTATTGCAAAACAGGCTATCATCTGCCCAATACATATGAGTTGCCTCCCCAAGATGTTTTGAAAGGACTTTCCCAAACTTCTATATAATTGCAATGTTCTGCTCCCTGTTTTTCCCTGGAAATAGAAATAGAAAAAGCATAGGATGGCCTATTTTGTTCCAAACAGCTTACTATTTTCTTCCCACAGACAGATACTGCTTAAAGAAATACAGGTAGCATGATGCACATGCATGATACACAAAATCATTCAGGCATCATGCAACCACATGATCAGTTTCTTAACCTGATGGGCAACTACACCACAAAATTAAAGATTGATTTTCTGGCCATATTGACAAGCTTGTCCAAATCATCCAGTACACCAGAGGAAGTGGGAACACATGATCAGAGCCGAAGAAAACAAAGGTCACATCTTTGACAGCCCACTGTAGACTATCTCACAAAATTTTATGTACAAGTCAACCAAGGAAAGTCTGCAAGGACACAGACCTCCTGCAATTGATTATATCATGTGTGCTTGATAAAAATGGCAAAAATTGAATTCCTGAACTGTATGGAAACCAAGGAATTTAGTGTATTCTTCTCAGTAAAGGGAGATTTGTATTGTAAACCTTTTATATTGTCAGTCAGTTCCTATACAGTGAAGGGCAGGAAATAATTTCTAACAGCATAGAAAGTTTTTTGAAATAGTTACTTGTGTGTTTGCTGGATCAAAAATGCATGATGAATTATCAGATAAACCCCCACAATCATTTTATTACAGTATTTGGATTGAGAAAATTGTTTGACATTCGCTTGATGGCACTTTGATCAAGAGCCTATGGTTAAATTGTTAAATTGATAGTTAAATTGTTGACCAGTTCTGAGTGGTGCAAAGTAAGAGCTTGCACACTAATCAACTTGAAATATAAAGAAAATAATTTTTTTTTTTCAGAAACATGAAAAACCGTATGCTAATATGGGAAACTATTAAAGTATGATTCATCTCGAGAAATGATTCAGTAGACATAGCTCTATGGAATCTCAGGATTTTTATGGCTAAGAGAATCCATGGTACATGAGCAAATCCACAAATAAAAAGCTGTTTTTTACTTTTGTTATTCCTTCTAATTCAACCTTTCAGAGTCAAAATGGATTCTTTGCATCTTCTCTATAATCTTCAGCAACATAGTAAGAGTAGGCCAAACTTTGCTCTCAGAGACTTCTCTACAACTTTACACAAATCAATCAAGATGCAACCAACAGCTTAGGTCATAAGGTTACACTCTACTGTAAAAGGTAGCATATAGCTACACTGACACAGCAGGAAGCCAAAGAAGAAATGAATGCCCTTTCCCTTAAGTATTTATGGTTGTATCACTTCTTTTCACGGAACAGTTTATTCCTAGCCAGCTTTTGGATAGTTGGAGTAAGGAGGAGTGATTCATGTCCCCTCTCTGATCTAACCTGGACAATTGCATGCAATGGTGAGTTAAGAGTATTTCCTGCTCTACTGGCTAGTGCTTGAGTTGCGGCTCAACAATGTTGAGTAGTGAAGAGAGTGGGCTCAGTATTCCTTTACAACCTCCAAAGCCAAGAAGAATACCGTGATGATAGACCGTTTTGCAAACACTTGGATTTGCACAAAAGAAGAACCTCAGGCATTTTTGCTAACCAAAACTAAGTGGCATAAGAAGGAGGATAGTAATTTCAATAAATGATTGGATATTATGCTAATCAGACAGAAGAAAATGATCTATGGACTAAGCAAGTGACAGCTTTACAAAGTCACATTTCAGTGTGTAGAATTTTATGTCATGAAGAATGAGGAAAAAATGGTCCAGAAAAAAATTCAGTGCTGAGGTAACTGAGGAATCCCAACCTATTTCTTAAAAAACAGCCTTCCTTTTGTATATGATTGTTCATCTTCTCTCCTTGTGCTTGATTTTGCAAGAATGAATAAAACAACTCAACAAATTTGGAAGTAACTAAAAAAAGTGTACTCTCCAGAATAAGTATTTGCAACTGTTGTATATTTCTGGTTGTTTTTTTCTTGTTATTTTCTGCTATTTTTGTTGCCTTGCTGTTTACACAGCACTTTCCCATACACACGCCCAGATCTAGATATTTGTCTGTGCCTAAAGAGATTAAATAATGATACGATTATCTGACATCAGGCAAAATGTAAATTGTTTACAAATCTGGTTACTGAATGACAATGAACAGAACCATATTTATATTTCAGAAAAATCACAGCACTAATTCTGGTTCTTTGAACCATATGCTGATTCTAATCTGCATACAAAACTGTTGAAATGAATTTCTTATGTATAACAAGGACAGTGTATGGCTTTTAATAAACTGCTGACAATAGACTGAGGTTGTGCAATGCCACTGTTCTCAAACACCTAAACAGATTAAAACATACTGCTTTGACAGTTACATTGTGGATATTTTTGTATTTCTTTTTCAGCAGTGCCTATTTTTGTACCACGATTGACTACAGATTTTCTAGTTAAGTTGATAGATTTAATAGGGAGTTTTAAAATAAAGATTTACAACCATCTTACATTTCAGAGGCAGAGGAACTTCAATCACTCATATAATTTAATATATAGCCTCATATCATTCTATAATTCCCCCTTTTTCTATGCTTACTTTGAAGAGCGTTATTCAGCGTGCTGCTAAAATATATCCCAGCTAACCTATGGATCATTGAATTGCTGTTTGAACAGAGGAGACATTCTCTCTTTGAAAGAAAGCTCAAATTATCACTCAGATCTGAAAACATTTCAGCACATTAATATTTTAGGTTTAATGATACTAATTGCATAGGATATGGATTACATAGGAATACCATAGGTTACCAGATAACCATTAACAGAGAACTCTGTCAGCGTCCCGCACCTGATGACTCCATCCCCAAATGAAACCCTACGAGTATCTGGGAAACGAACATCAAGTCTCGGATTACCAGCCCCATCTTGGGTTACAACCACTCCAAGTATGTGTTTGCAAAACTGCTTTACCTGCACTTACTGCCTCAGTGCAAATACAACAAACAGTAGTTCTCTGCTGACAAAACAAAAGACTGAAATCTCGATTAGACAATTGAAAATAGAGTGTTGCATTTATACAGTCACTTTTTGGAGCCAGAAGAGCAGTTGGACCTGCTCTTTCAGAAAATTAGGTAGAGATGATATAAATTAAGCCAGCATGCCTAACCTAACAGGAGATGAGTTGCAATGAGTGGACATGGCACTCAGAATTGGTTGTCAGGCAAGTTACATTGGCAAGTTACAAACAGCAGCAGAGTGTGAGGAAGAAATTCAGCTGAAGTTACATCTTCCATTTGTATTAGGCATCTTTAGCTTTAACTCTTAGGATTTTTCTTGGCTTTTATAACCAAAATGTGGTTCAAAGAGCAACTCAATAGCACAGGGCGTCAATAGCACTGCTGCTATTCAGACATGAGCTAATCTTTGTGTTTTCTTTGACCATAGCAGACAGAAAAAACTTTCAATAATATTTCTGCTCCCACATACTACATTTCAAAGTACAAGCTGAGACAAAAGATTTGAAACATAACTCCTTCCCCTCTCGCTGCATGCCTCATTGCTTACTCTGGGAAACTGGGGGGTGAGGTATGTGTGTTCAATTTTGGTTTTACCTGGGTTGAAGATGAACTCCTTCCTTTTTGCTTCTTTCTTCAAAAAAATTAAATTTTTGTTTAACCTGTCAGGAAATGAGATTTGTTGCTGGCGTCAAATATGGCTTTTGATACTCTGAACTTTCCTCCTCCTTGTTCTCAGGTGCTGGTTTCTGATACACAAAACACGTTCAGTCAGAGCATTCCCCTTTCAGCAAAGTTTCTCTGTGCTTACTACCGTTTTCCTTAATTCCTGCAGTCATTCACACCTGAATACCTTTCCTTCTGGTCTCTGTATTTTCAGTACTGTTTCAGTTCTTTATGAAAATATACGTAAGAGATTTTTCACTGTAAATTTGTTATCTGTGACAGTTTTTAACTCACTGTTTTGTAATGAGTAATTCCTGACATATCAGTGATGTAGATGTTAAAGTTTTACTTTAGAGTACTATTTGTGAGTTGTCTCTTTAATCCCTCTTTACTTTGGGGAATCCAATTATCTCAGCTTGAATGAAGCAGAAATACTCAAATGCTACACAGTAATTACAAATCAATTCTTGCTTTGACCACATAGTTGGTCTTCTTGCTGCAAACTTTAGACAGCTACCAACTGTCACATGGATTTTAAAGGTCCTCCATAGCTACTACATAAAGGAAGAACAAAGCTCCAGTTATCAGCTTCTTTTAAATAAGTGACAGCCAACACTTTTTCAAGTGTGAACAAGCCTTAAGAAGTTAAATGTAGTGTAAAAGAGACAGTTAGAAGATTAAGCAATTAAATTTGAACATTTAAAGGAAGTTTTTATAAACATTACCAGAGTTTTCAACTGCCAGATCAACAGCAGTAAAATTATCCAAAATGTACATCTGACCTTGTAGCTCCCAGTACAGATTTCCTCTTTATATGTTATGGCCTTCAGCAGGATGTACAAACAATAACAGCAAAGGCTAAAAGCCATCCGTTTTTCATCCATACAAGGATCAATGATACAGTAGTATTCTATGGTGGGTAGAAGAGACTAAATTTTTTAGGTCCTTGAGTAGATTATTTGCTGGTGTACTGTGTACTGTCCTCCTTAGTGATGCTGTAAAATTTCTCTAAACTATTTTTCAGGTATTTTAGGGATATCTAGAACAGAATAATATTTTTAACATACATCTAAACTGATAATATAAAAATATAAAATAACATTAGACTTGATTCACAAAATGTAATTTTGTTTTATATTTTAATTAATATGTGTTTCAGTCTCTCTTTTTCTTTTTTCTTTGGTTTGTCCTCTGGTGGAGAAAAGGAATATTCATCTAGGGAAGTGCAGATTGTAAAATCACAGCATATTGAAGCAAGATACAAATTTACTACTCCCAAATTTTACTTATTAAATAATATGAACTGTCATGAATTAAGGGATCAAACAAGTAAGTACAGAACAAAGTCCTGAATTAACCACATTTAATTTAGTCTTAGAGACACAACATACACTGGTTTCATTTTTGTGCAAGCAAACTTTATTTCTTTATGTCTTCCTTACTAGCAATTCAAGCAGAAATCTGACCAGTCTGCTAGTGGTTTTTTTTTTACTTTTCAAATATAGGTTACCTGTTTTTAAAGCTTAAAAAGAATGCCTGCACTATTAAATACGAACCACTTGTTTATAGAAAGTGTACAATTATGCATGGTGTACAATCTGAAAGCTTGAAATATATCCAAACTTAAGTCTAACTTCCTATCACTGTACTATCAGACAAGCAATATTGTTCTATTATGTTATGTAAATTAAGCAATCCAATTCTATTATTAAAATGCTGTACTATAAGCAGGAGAACTAACGAAACTCAGCTTCCTACAGCTTCTGTCCTATTCCTGAGTTTCCCTCCTGCATCCAAAATAGTGTGTCCGATATCTTCACCTACTTGTCATGTCACCCGGGCTTACTCTAAATTACTCTAATTTCTTCTCATCTTCTAGCTGCCTCTGCCTGAACCAGCAGGTGGGCATCACAAAGAGCATCACGTGGCTGGTTAGAGCTGCACATGGACTGACTGGCAAACTGCGAGATGGAGAACAATGAAACAAAGTAATATAGATCACAGCACTTGGTCTTGTGAGATTTAGGATATTCTGCGTGAGGTATTCCCAGTTTTCCCAATAAAGTGGTACAGAACAAGCAGAAAATTGAACAAGTAGAACAAATCAGTAGAAAGCATGGATGAGCAGGAAATTTAACCTCAGAGCATTGCCATAGGTTATAAGAAAGGTCTTACCCTTTCAGGATAAGATCAGGTGTAGTCTCTTTGGCTTTGTGTGACCAATTTTTAAGTCTTTACATAACAGTAAATAATGTAAAAATAACACTATATATCTAACAACATATTCCATTACAGAATTAAACAAGACAGTAATATTAAGTTTGGGTGAGCAGTGCTCACTGAGCATCAAGATGAGATGTAATTATATTTCAGTGAATATCTTAATTAAAAGCAATACATTTTATTTTCTGGTATGTTATTGCATTTTTAAAAGATAGATTTGGTTAGACCATTTTAGTTTGGTTTGGACTGTGATCCAGACTGCACATATATCTCTTCAGTCCTATCAGCTTGTGCTGCCTGAGTTTTTAAAAATTCCATGAACTGCTTTCTGTTGTTAGGGGAAAAGGCCAACAAATTCACAATTTCAATTTAAACTGAATCTTAATAATCTGTATTTAGACTGTTTTATCTATTTTGGCAAGATGAAGAATGAAATACTAGTAAAAAACAACAAAACTGGGTTCATTCCTGCTTTTAAAGCGTGTGATAAAACTTCTGTTTTTTTTAATGAAAAAAAATCTAGCCACAGTTTCCCATCTTTCCCTTAATTACACTCACCACAATTTACTTTCCATTCAATTCTAGCGCTCATCATACATTACAGTTCTTGTCTTCCAAACATATACATCAAATTCCAGATAAATACTCAGATTAACTAGTTCATTAACGTTAATTTCTAGTACTTCTTTGTGTTTACTGTGAGCAATTCCTCAGTTCCTCTCAGTTTTCAGATTCTTTTCCTTGATGTATTATAAAAATGTACAACTTGATGTTGTCTAATCTGATCTGTGGTCATTCTTAACCTATATGCAATATTTCTGTATAGGTTTTGTCATGAATAGGATTCCTCAGTCGAATTTCAGGCCTGTGTTCTGTTAAAGGCCTCAACTGCAACATTTGAACATTTGAAATACATCTCAAAAGAAGAAATGCAGATAGTGTCTCTAAATGATGAAAAGCTGAAACAATTAACATTTTAATTTACTGGTAAGTCTCCCAGCTTTTAAATTTCTGTAAAATTGGAGTAAAATATTAAAGGCTCAAAGAGAAATTCTGTGTAGAGAGACTTGTTAGTGGAGTCCCTCCAGTTAGCCCTGGAGTGCTACCTTTCTGATTAAGATAACACTCAGCAGGGAATCCGTTTTGAATTCCTTAGGCTGAAGGAATAAATGCCATGGGAAGGATAAAATAAATTCTTGCTAAACAAATGTACAGTAAGCGTAGGAGTTAAAGACCAGCATAATAAGCACAAGAACTAAGTGAGGATCACGAAGGGAAAGATTTGAAGAAGTGTGGGAGGTAAAGAGAATAAGAAATGAGTATCACATTAAAACATCCAAGCCAAGCCACAGATTGTGGACTTGCAGCAAAAATGGAAAGCATTTCTGAAAAAGCACAAGGCAAGAACTTAAGTATAAGTTTTAAAAGCATTGAGAATAAAATCATAAGCGGTGGCTAGAGATGATCAAAGAACCAAAAGTTCGTGTCAAGAAAGAGTCATTACAGATGACTGATTAAAACTGAAATAAAGGATGTTTAGAAAACAAAGGTTCATACACAATGTAAATAGTTTTACATGGAATATATTTTTTAATAGCAGAACAAAAATTTGCCACTGTGGCTATGTTTTGCTATGTTTTGAAGTTTATAATTTGTAGTTATCTTTAATTTCTATACGATGCCCGTGTATGTGTGCTGAGATATTTAGGAACTCACAGTTACCTGTGTGTTATAAATGTCTGTTTCCATTGAGTGTTCTGCACCAAGTCGTTATCTTTGTATTATCAGTAGTTTTTCTATAATATTCCTGTTGGTTCATGTATGGACTGACAATGCAATAGAAACTACCAAAACAGAAGCTTAATTGGCTTAGTTTGTCACTTGAAAACAGACATCCGTTGTATAACATTTTTCTTTCTTTTAACAGTCTTATGTGAAAGACTGTTAAAACTACTGTTGCCTTGATTTGTACCTTTTCTGATTTTTACCTTTTACCTACCTTTAGGATAACTCACATCAAAATCTCATATTAAGGTTACCCATGCTGCCATGGCAACAGCTTAGAACTTTTTTTCCTTCTACTCCTGGGCAAGAGAATGGAGGAAACATTCATTGGCATTTCTGTGAGGTTGTTCTCACCTACCCTACACTGGAAAGGGGTAGGAGACGCTTTAAAGTTTTAAGTGACTTTGGGGTGTCCCTGAGTATACTGGGAGGTATTTTATGAAATTGTTTAACTTCTTTCACACTGCCTCCTCAAAACCACCAACACTGAACTCAAGCTGTTATAACTGAATTTTGTGTGTTATTTTGCGAAATTTCATGGAGACATAAGTGCTTCACACAGCTCTAGTCAAATATTTGTCCTAACGGACAGAGCAAAGTTTCTTGCAGGTGATAAATACCTGTATTTGCCTTAAAACATTAGGAAAAGGAAGTTTTTGTAATGTGTGATTATACTAACCTTCTTCCTTATCCAATGAAACATATCACTAGAGGCAGTGGCGTGAGCTTTCCCTTTCACAGGAGTCGAGACTAATTGTAAGAGCTGCTAAGCCATACTGCCAAGCAGGCGGATTAAGGATGTCTTTCTTTCTCTTCTCACAGTTTTCTTATTTTTTTCTCTACATTCCAAGAACTGAACACTGCTCCTGGCTAAGGGCAATAAAATCAGTCTTTATGTTCACACTTTTTTTAGTTTACCAAGTACACTTGGAAAGGAAACAGGAGCTTTCTTCTCTTCCATTCTCCAAGGCTTTTCATACTTTTCTCCTCAGAAAGAGCCCATCTCTTCTGCTTTCTTTTCTAATCTACCTTCATTACTAGCAGTGATACTCTCCTTGAAAGCTTCCTCTAAGAATGTTATAACTCACAAATCTCTTTCAACCATTCCTACCTTGTGCAGATGTATGTATTCCTCTCTGCCCTCTGTTTAATCAGTTATTGAGAAATCACTGTGCCTAACTTCGTGTTTTTGACAAGACCTTTACTATCACTGTTACAATTACAGTGCTTCTTTCTGGGTATCTGATCTCCACCAAATATTGGACTGTGCTGCAGGAAAGTGACCGTTCCTCCTCCTGGAGTCATGGCTACATAAATCCAGCCCCCCTTTAAGAGGAGACTGGTCTATGTACAGACTCTCAAGACTCTGGAAGCAACTCTCTCTTGTCCACCCTCAGTCACAGTCACACACGAAACAGATTATTGATAGGGTTAATATGCTTTTTCTCTTATTTAGAAAAATAGTGTAGCTCATCTTGTGACAAAATTCTGAAGTTCAGCAAAGCTCCCCTCAGGCCAGTTTAAAGCTTACTGAAGTCAATGAAATATTGGTGGCTAGCAGTGCAATAAACACAAAATAAGTATATGAGAAGTAAAATCAATGATAACAAGATGAATAATTTCCCAGGCTGAACATCAATGTCACACGTGAAAACAGAAGAACAGAAAAACCTGAAGTAGAGGGATTCAAGGCAAAATCAGAGACCTGAGCTGTAAGAGAATAGAACAAGAAGCACTTGGAATTTGGTGGTGAAAGAGCAGATGCATGAGATTAGCAGTAAAATAGCTGCTAATATATAAAGAATGAAGTTAAAAATGTCAAGAGATAAAGAAAAACCATGCTCTACATTGCAGAATAAGGGCTGAGATAAAGTCTTGTTTTCCCTTAGAAACTCCTTCTAGGAAAATAGATTCTAAAACCAAGCATGTAGAATAGCAAATACAGGATTTAAATTTCCAGGGTAACACATTTAAACATAATTTAAGGGTATACTTAAATGGAATTTAAATCAATGTTCACGTGGAAAATTAAGTAGCCCTCCCCTTCATTTCTATTGTAAACTGCATTTATAAATAGTAGCTTAGAAACGTAAAACGAAAGACTTACTTTCAGTTTAACACATGTATTTTGTGAAATGGAAGCAAATACATCTGTCTCTGTACTAATTACCCAGACAAATTGGAAGTTTAACATGAAGACAGTATAGAACTCATAAAGTATACAGTTCCCTAATCTTTTCAAAGTTGGTGCAATATCACTACTTTCTTCTTCAACAGAGTGTCCGCTGAAATAACTGGAGAAAGTCCTGCCTGCACTATACTGCCTAATACGTAGGCCCAATTTCACAGGAAGCTTTAAGCAACAGCTTTACGTGAAACTGAGGAGTTTTATATTCATTGTGAGCTTTAGAAAATGCGCTGACTGAGCAAGTAAAAAGATGCTACTTCTTTTGTCCATTCACATCATAAAGTCACCATGGATTCAGAGAATAAAGCTATGGGGTTCTGATCTTAGGTACCTCTCACAGAGACCTCTAAGCCTCCATCAGCTGTGTTCTGCTAAACCACAGTGACTAGTCATCCATCCACTATTTTTAGTGTTGACATACGACATTTGTTTTTGTGGGGCTCTTCTTAAGACAGATCCTGCTTCTCAAGAGACCAAAATTCATGCATACCTTTGAACACTCAGGTATTCAACTGACTTTAAAAATAAATTCCATGACCATAAGCATGTACGTGAATGATTTTCTGGACAACGCTTACTGCCAAGATCAACTCTCAAATAAAGAAAGACCAAAGAACATCGGATTGTGTTCTTAAAAGTACTTGTAAAAATTTCCTCTAAAAATAACAAGTGAAAATCTCCCTATGTTAAAAACCAGTATCAAAAGTCTTGTCAAGATCCCATGTATTTATTTCTGCAAAGAACCCATAACGACAGTCTTTGAAATTCAATATGTCTACCTGTGTATCATATTCTTTATCAAATATATTTTATATACTTGATAAATCAATATATGTACTTGATTACAATTCAAAATGCAAATATATATACTGAAACGAGAAAGAGAGGGGAAATAAAAGTTTGAAAATACTGAAAAAGTATGTCCATGGATACACAAGGCAAAATAAAAGTAAGCAAAGAAACTCTGGGCTACCTATGATCTTTTGAAAGAAGTGTATAGTAAAGGGACTTTATATATCCCATTTTGCAGTTGACTGTATTTCAGTGAAATCTGTAAGGAGTTGTAGAGATGTCTCTCAGATGTAGACCTGAGGGTGCAGTGAAGTTGGGTGGCTCTTGTTCCCCCTATAGAAACCTGCTTTTTCTTTTCTCTTAGATAAAGCTGGCCAGACGGGCTGACAATTGTTTGAGGCCACTGATCACCACCTACCCATCCTTTCACAGTCGTTTGATATTCATGTTTCTCAAGAAAGAAGAAAAAAGGGCAATCTCCAGGCAGCATGCAGTGTAAGAGCTGCAATTTGCTGAAGGCTTACAATGGCCACTCTCAGTACTTCACCTGCATTCAGACGGGGGCAGGCAGAATTTCTCCCTGGTTTAGGGGAAGAAGGGACCTCCCATACTGCAATGTATGTATGTTTCATGATTGTAATGTAGATAGATGCCTGTGTAATGCAATCATATAGAGATCCTAAATACATGTGATAATAAAATATACCTTTTTTTTTCCTTCACATTTCCATTTTTGCCAGTGCAGTTTTCCTTGAATTAAAACCTTTCTGCAGAGGAATTTAGAGAGTGGTGTACATGGATGGTATCCTGAACAGGAAGTCAATTACTTCTCATAATTCGAAACAACACAAAATGTCAGCTACTCCTTGATTCACTCACATATGCCTCCAAGTGAAGCCAGTAGGAATTGTACCTCTTCTTAGGGTACAAACTGCAAAAATGAGAGAATTTGAGAAATACAAATGTATTTATTTATTTAATGCATTTAATTCTTTGATTTCAAAAATCAAAGACAATATAACTTTACTTTTTACAAGGAAAGATAAAACAGGAAAAGGGCTTTATATCCACTCTGCATGCACTTTTATTGTACCTTATATCTGTAGAATTGTGAATAATCCTTTTGTGTAATGAAAGCAAAAGGCATCATTCTGACTCTGTTAGTGTTGTGTTTTCAAAGTCCCATTCTGAAAACAGTCTTAAACACAGTTTTAATAAGCTTTGCTTTACTCCAGCCAATTCAGTCACACTGTGCACAGAGAATGAGACAGTCAGCTGCGGAATGATAATAATTCTTTCCCTCCATGGGAGCCCAGAATATGCCGCCCAGTGCCAATAAGGTAACAGCTCCCAGAAAGACACCTTGCAAAGGACAACTGAACCTAGATTCCTTCCCATTTAAAGCACTCATAACTGATGCGTCGTGTGAGATGGCTGCGTTTTCAACCCTAGGTTTCATTGTCATGCAAAGACTATATTTCTATGTTTCTGGTTTTTACCTATTTTGCTCTGCATTTAATTAGCTGTTAAGTAAGCATTTCTTTTCAACGAATTTCGCTTCTGTTTTTAAATGACTGAAAAAAATGTAGTTGTAAAAGACCCAGAACAACACATCAACATGATATTCCATGGGCAGATGGTGTGCTAGCCTGACCTTGTTTATCACTGGACCACATCCTGTGACAAGGTTTTTTTGTAATGACTGCAGCAGTCCCAGGCTTTTCATGTATCACATTCCTGCCTTCTTATTCAGATAACACTGAGGTCAGAGTGGTATTTCTAACTCTAGTGGTATTTCTAACTCTAAGGTCAGAGTGGTATTTCTAATTGTTGATTTAGTATTGTAGTACCTAATTCTGCTGGAGACCTTTGAAATTTTAAAATATATATTTCAATCAGTGCATCAAGAGGTTTTTTTTGTAAAAAGCATTCTAATGAATGCTATTACAATTATTTATATAGACTCTGAAAACAGCAGTACTTCTATTAAAAAGAAGACAGGAAATTTTTTTATTCCTTTCAGGTTAATAAAGAATTTATTTTAACTACCTGGTTATTTGGTTTCTATTTTAAATGTATTTGGAATTTATTCTCTCAGAAGTTTCAAGCCGACTATATCTCTAACAGGTATAGATACATCATTTTTATACATTAAAAATACAAAAATTATACCGCATACTTACAAACTTTTTTTCCCTAAAAATGAAGTGGAGATATTATTTACTACATGTAACAAATTTTTCTGTACAAAGATTTTCAACTCAAACTCTATCTGTAATTTAAATTCAAATTATATATATCTTAATGTTTCCATCATTCTTGTCTCTTATACTTTTATTAGATTTTTGAGTTTCAACCTCCTCCAAAATTCTACTAAATAAGTAAGAGTTCCAACAGAAAGTAATTTCTGTTTATAAACTAATAATAAATCTAGGGGAGAACATTTATCCTTCTTTCTATGAAAATCTCCTCTACAGTTTGGCTAGTCCAGATGATGCCCTTTAAGAAAAGGGAAAGCTGAAGCTCAAAAGCTGGCAGATCTTTGCACATGGTAAGGTCAGCAGAAATTTTAGCAGACTATACTCTTTATTTTGGCAGTGCTTTGCATGCATATAGGGCTTCAGCTGAAGTTTACACATCTGCACTTTAAAAACACAATGTCATTTTTCATCCAATCACTAGTCCATATAGTGCTAGGTTTTAAGCTTTGTGTTAATCCATAGTTCTTTATTTTGGCTTCAGAGTACAGATCTAACTCCCTAGCAATTGTGGTACATGAAGACTCACTCATCAACTTTAAGTCTAGGAATAATATGTAGAATATATTTGTTTGATAATAAAGGATGAGTCACAAAAGGTAACTCAAAAGATGACCCTAACAGAGACTATTTTGGATTAATTTTGTCAGAAATGTTTCATATCTAATATTTGTACCAAATGGATATAATGACATATTATATATGTAAAGCAATGACCTCTGAATTAACACAGTGGGGTGACAGGGTATTCAAACGCAGAAGCTTCCTACACCCTCACTGCCCTCGAAGGGGGTCTGTGGCCTGTGTTAGCACCTGAATGGCATCAGAGAATTACCTGGGGAGAGCGTTAGGTAGCTGGTGCTAAAGCCACAGCAGAGACTTCTTACAATTTTAACACTCTACAGGATCAAGTCTCAGTGCTCATGTACTTGTGCACAGTTTTATTAAATATAGGTGTTCTCTCAGAGCTTTACTGCATGGGGTTCTATGTAATTTTTTTCTGAGAGTTCTTTATTTCTACAGTCATAGACTCTTATTTCTTCTAACAAGTGTCTTCAGCACTCTTCCAAGTCAAGGTGACTGATGGTCTGAACAATTGGCTTTGTATAGCACAGTCCCCTGCCCAGTTCAGGAAATGGTTTTGTCTGACTCTTATGAATGCTTCTTCAAGATATGCAATATATATGGAGAAAAATAAACTCAGAATGCTTAATCTTTATTATGCTGGTAGGTCCATAGCCTCCAAGTCACTGCTTGAGTCACCCCAATATCTGCCCCTGGTCTATACTCTACTACATTGGTATATGTTTTGGTGATTTGATTTAATGCAGAATTCACCTAAAACAGTTGTTCCATATGTCAGGGAAATTCATCAGTACAGAGAGGATAAGAATGATACAAACCAACCCAATCTGAGTGAGCTCTCTAGCAAGTTAAAAGGAATAATGCATATGCTAGAGAAAAGAAAAAAATCTTTCCTCATAAGAAGGCACAGCAGAGAGCTGCACAAGCAGAACCCTCACTTTCATCTGCAGAACTCAAGTATGACATGTTATTATCTGTTTATGCAATTCTACTTCTATTTTGGTTGCTTAGTTCTTCCTATCCTAGCATCCTGCTTTCGTTTGTACTTTACTTTGCTAATCCTTAGCCGCTCAGGCTGAAATTTCCTGTGCTGGATATCTGTCTCAAAATTGAAAGTTTTAGGAAAAGAGATTTAAGAGTTTCTAGACTGAGATTAGTAAAATGTGTTATTTTCCCATGTTAACAAATTATTCAGTAATAGTTACACTTAAGAACCTCTAATTCCTCCAGATTTTTCAACAGAAACATTTTGCCCTGATATCTTGATATCTAATGTTTTCAGTGAAAATCACCCTTATAGGGCAAAATTATTTTCTTCTGTAAAGAATCACATTCCTCACATAATTCATTGAGACTTGATTGAGAACAGCTGTTAAATTATCCAATGTTTACATCTCTACTGAACGTACTTTGCGCCAAAAGGCACCTGCACGCATCTGGACTGTACATGTATTATCCTATAGACTAGCTGTCCAGAATTTTACTGGACATGTTGCTTGTAGGCATTATCTTGTGTTTTACATGTTTTTAATACAATGTTTAATTATGTGATCCATAAGGTGTTTTTTAAGGAGGAGTTGGGGCTGGACAGTATCTCAGGACCATTATATTTGGCACGTGGGGAATTGCCAGGATTGTGCAGTGAACGAAGCTGCTGTTTGGGGAAACGTTGCCTCAGTAACAGACTGCGATTATGAATTAAGCAAGGTTTTGCAAGAGAAGAAAGCAAGCTGGGAGCATTCTCCCCCATCTCTGCTTCAGACTTCCTACATGATGCACAAAAAATCTCTCAAATGGAATGCTTCATAGCTGACCATCAAGCTGTTCCTCTTCTCTGGTTGCCCGACAAATACCTCAGACTGTGATTTGCAGAACATATGACCATTTGTACCTGCAGGCAATGTCAAGGAGAAAGTTTATCTTAAGGTCTCAAGTTGGTCAACCCTGAGTAGTAAAAACCCCTAATAATTTTACCCCTAGTCCTGTCTTGTCCCTAACACCATTTCAAGAAAAAGGATGGTTATAAAGAATACTTGGTAGAGCTGGTTGAAAACTTCCCTGAGGAATTTTAATTACAAAATATGAATTTGACGTGGCCAAAATAGGAGCAGAATTATATCATTGTGTTATAGAAGAAAATGCTGCACCTACATTCCGTTGTAATCCAACCTTCATATACTGAATATCTGCAAATAAAATAAATTACTGAAGTCACATTTTTCTCTCTTGATCTGCTTTTTCAGGTGGCATGTAATGAAAGCTGATGCATTTCTTTACTGGGTCCAATTTTTAAACTCTTGCATCTCATATGGCAAGAATGTCCCCTTTTCTTGTCCCAATAGACTGTGCATTGTTCAATAGCCCCAAGAAACCTGTCCCCTCATTGAGACAGCTGAAGAAAGGAGGGTTTCAGGAACTGCTCACACAGACTATATCTTCAATAGGTGTCCAGACAGGGCTGAATCAGGAGTGTGTTCAGGTCCCAGAGCAACTTAGTGATGCTGGTTTCGGTAGCTGTGTCCATCTTCCATTCCCATATAAGCAGGTAAAAGATTTCTACTGGCCTTGCTGCAGGTTGTATGATGCAACTCCAGCATGGGATTTGCAAACAAAACACATAAACTCTTGCATCACCTGAGTTTCACTGGTTTTCCTACCTGAAATGACTTCCAATAATAAATTACTCTCCTTAACCAACACTTTGATTCAGAATAAGGTGTATTGGAAATGAGTCTTTTGCTAAAAGAAACTTGTTAATGAAAATTGTTCAGCACTTGTCAGGTAATACATCATTAGATTATCTCCAATTTAAATATTATCATGGAGGAATCTGCATACATGTCCTCCCAGTGCATTACTACTTTCAGTTCTCCTTTTTGTTACATAACAATACTAAATTAAAGATTTTGTTTATTTAAATTATGGTAAGCCACACAGTAATTTGGGTTAGAACTATGTAAAAATTAACTTTTAAAGGAAAGTAATACAAAAAGTATTGATATTGCTCATCAGTCATTAACATGAAAGATATGCTCAATATCTTTCATGTTTCTATGTCTCACTAAAACAAAACTCTGTAGTTTTAGGAAGGTTTTAGTTAGCAGATAGGTTTGGTTTATATTTGCATTTTTTATATTTGCATTTATATATATACATGACATCCATGTAATCAAGAATACTCTTAAAATTGTGAGGGGTATCCTTCATGTGAACATGTACATATCTGTTCTTGGTCTGCACTGAGAAAATTTTAAGGGAAATATCTGCACCTCCATTCTTTCCCAGTGGGTAGAATGAATATTACAATAGTCAGTGATGTAAGGAAGGTGACAGTTTCCTAACTATACACCTGACAGTATTTATGACTAAGCTAGTTCTGTTAAACAGTTCAGTCTGTCATAAACAACAGATCATCAGTTTGAAGAGGTTATATGAAGTGGTTTATTAAACTGAACAGCAAAAAATGTGGATTATTTATTACACTGAACAGCAAAAACGTGGATTATATGGACATTACAGCAAGCTCATATACATTTGAATGAAGCCATATATTTAAAAAGACAGCTTTATTTTTTTGCTTTGCTTTATAATGAGGCAGTATATAGATTTACCAATTACTACAGTATGTGTTCCAACCGTATTTTATAATAAATGAACACCCAATTGAGAATCCTACAATAAACTATTTTATGGTCCTTTTTAAATGCAAGTATTGGAACTTAGGATATTTTTCTTAGGATAATCTACCTGTGGAACTGCAAACTGAAGTTACTTTAACAATATATCTTTTATATACTCTGTTACAATATGTGTGTCTGTATATTATTCTAGTCAGCATGGATTTAGAGAAGACAAATTTGTGGTTGTATGAACTCACCTCCTTTCTGTAACATAAAAAAATTTGATTTTAAGATTATTATTTGAGTGTATTACTTAATCTACATGACTAAAGGCCAGACTAGCATTTTGCTAGTCTAAAAAATATTTTGTCAGTCATAAGACTTCACAGAGGAACTCTGAGTATTCAACTAAGTTCATTAACTGGGAGATTTCACTAGTTGCTTCTCTTATACAACAGCTCAAAATCTTCTGTTTGCATAGTCTTCTTCGAAGTTCCCTTCAGAACAAATGTACTGTACACCTAAGACCTGAGGATAGTTGTGGTTATAAAGGATTGCATTAATCTTGCTTAACTTCTCATGCCTACAGCAGTCATCTGCAGCTAATCTAATCACTCTGAGCTCTGTTTGTGATCAAGGATAGGAACAGGCACTTATGGAGCATAATTTGTCTCACTGTAAAGTGAAGATGAAATAGGCCAAATTTGCTGAGATTAATTTTGTTCACCTGAAAGAGTGCTATGACTTACAAGGCAGGCAACAGAAGACGTAAAGACAGCGTTAGGGAGAAGAGTTTATAAAAGCCCATGCCAAATGCCAAAACCCCACCCAGCTGCTCACTCACTACCACCCTCTCATCAGCAGGATGAGGTGCAGAGGAAATAGAAAGAACAGGAATGGGAGAGCTCATGGGTCAAGATAAAGACGGGGAGGTCACTTACTAATTACTGTTGTAGGCAAAAGAGACTCAACTTGGGGAAAACTGAATTTAGTTTATTGCCAATTAAAATAGATTTGGATAGTAAGAAATAAGAAGCCAAACATAAATCCAACATCTTTCCTTCTCCTTTTCCCAGCCTCCATTTCACTCCTTCACTCCAGATGCCCCTGGAGAGGGGGGTGGAGAATGGGCGTTGTGGTCAGTCCATAACAGCTCCTCTCTGCCACTCCTTCCCTCTTGTATTTTTCCCTCCAGCGTGGGCTCTCCACAGGCCGCAGTTCCTTCAGGAGATATGCACCTGCTCCGGCATGGGGTCCTCCATGGGCTGCAGCGTGGATATTTGCTCCACCATGGTTTCTCCACAGGCTGCAGGGGAATCTCTGTGCTGGCACCTGGAGCACCTCCTCCTGCTCCTTCTTCTCTGACCTCAGTGTTCACACTGATGTTTTTCACACCTTTTTGCTCCCTCTACACTGCCTGCCCAGTGTTTTTTACCTTTTCTTGAATATGTTTTCTCTGAAGTGCCATCACCTTGGCTGCAGGGCTCAGCCATGCCCTGCAGGGGGTCGGTTGGAGCCGGCTGGAACCGGTTGTGTCTGGCATGGGGCAGCCCCGGCCTCTCCTCACAGAGGCTGCCCTGCAGCCCCCCCTGCCAGCACCTTAAAGCCTACACCCAATACAAAGCCCAATAAACAACTTGCGTTATTTAAGTGTGAGGAACTGTCCTGGTTTTGGCTGGGATAGTGTTAATTTTCTTCCTAGTAGCTCGTATAGTGCTGTGTTTTGGATTTAGTATGAGAATAAGGTTGATTATGCACTGATGTTTTAGTTGTTGCTAAGTAGTGTTTACATAGTCAAGGACTTTTCAGCTTCCCATGCTCTGCCACGTGCGCAAGAAGCTGGGAGGGACCATAGCCAGGACAGCTAACCCAATTGGCCAACGGGATATTCCATACCATATGATGTCATGCTCAGCATATAAAGCTGGGAGAAGAAGAAGGAAGGGGGAGATGTTTGGAGTGATGGCATTTGTCTTCCCAAGTAACCATTACACATGACAGAGCCCTGCTTTCCTGGAGGTGGCTGAACACCTGCCTGCTGATGGGAAGTGGTGAATGAATTCATTGTTTTGCTTTGCTTGCGTGTACGGCTTTTGCTTTACCTATTAAACAGTCTTTATCTCAACCCACGAGTTTTCTCACTTTTACCCTTCCGATTCTCTCCCCCATCCCACAGGGGGGGAGTGAATGAGGGGCTGTGTGGTGCTTAGTTGCCGGCTGGGGTTAAACCATGACAGGAACCTAAGAAATAATAATTCAAACACTTAAATTTACTGATTTTTAGCAAAGTCCTAGCAGTAAATTCCATATCCCAATGTCTTTTGTACTAGACCGATTAGGTATTTTTTTATATTCAAATAAAATGACACTTATGATTTCACTACACCATTTTTCCAGTACTTACTAGAGCTCCAGGGCCTGATAGAATTATAGTCTCTCCTAAGAACTGTAGCCTCTGTTACAAGTCAACAGATCATTTTTGTTATATTTTGTTCATTGTCATTTTATTCAGCCTAAACTCAGACTGTCTTTGGAGAGGATTATCTTTCTCCATTGACTCTCCTGGGAGAAAAAATTTAGGTGCCATTGCCATGAGTCCCCTTAACTGCCCTTCTGGCTAAAGCTAAACTTGCTTGAAAGCAATCTCTTTTTGTATATATTCCTAATACTTTTTCACTGCCTAATAAGGATCAGAGGCAGGTTTACCTTGGGCAGTAAAACAGTACCGAAGAGGAGCAAGTAGACCCTCAAAATCAGATATGATTTTTTTCTCTCTCTAGAGCTCTTTGGTTCCAGGTTGAGATTGTGCCCAGACTGTTAGCTCAGGGCATGAAGAGGATCACCCTCACCTCTTTGGGTTTCAGGAAAAGCAAGGGATTTACTGAAACAGGTTAGATCTTCTTTGCTGTGTCATCAGTTTCCCTAAAATCTTCTCAAATTTGTAGCAGTAGGACAGTAGTCATACTCCTGATGTTCTCTCTTACTTTGGTCCACTATAGAGGCTTTCAGTCTTTTAAGGCTTTTCAATTTAACACAAGGTCTTGGAAATATATTGGGATCGAGACTGTATAGGATAGATAACCTACATGTTCCTTTTTTTAATTACAGACACCTGCAATTGAAAAGACTTGAAACCAGTGACCCAGGTGATTCCTTTCCTGCCTATGGAAAAAGTGAGTAGGGAGTAAAGTAGGACTGGAGTCAGTTTATCAGGTACTTCACCTTGCCAGTGATGTTTTCCAAAACCAGGTGCAAAATTATTATCTTTCTGTTCTTTGATGGCTTGTTTTAATACATAATTACTGATGATTATTTATTGAGAATGCTGCCATTCTCATGTAGTCATACAAATTCTGGCATGCTGATGGTCCAAAGAGATTAGGTACTCTTGCAGTAAAACATCCCTCTGCACTGTGTAAGTAAGCAACATAAATAATGAATATGATGATGGACCTCTTAAGACTTGGTATTAAAAAAATAAAGTTACTTTCAGTTGTCTATGTCTTAATTCAACATTTAGATAGGCTTCAGGAGTTGTGTAGGTATCTATTGTTAGAACATTATCTTAAGGAGACCACCGGCATTCACATTTGGATTTTCATGGATAAGA
This sequence comes from Pelecanoides urinatrix, assembly GCA_013400755.1. Classification (NCBI taxonomy): domain Eukaryota; kingdom Metazoa; phylum Chordata; class Aves; order Procellariiformes; family Procellariidae; genus Pelecanoides; species Pelecanoides urinatrix. The sequence goes on along the minus strand of VZTQ01000017.1, from coordinate 14,506 downwards.
TTGCTACTCTCAATTGTCATATTTCCTTCCTATTTACTCTGCTCTCGAGTTTAATGGACTACACTGCATAGCAGTCTATGTTTCATTTGGAAGAGGTATGTCTTTCCAGACTATTGGTATATTTTACAACATAGTGAAACAAGTCTTCCACATTATTAACTCAGTCCCTCCTTGTGGCTTGTACTTCCAATTTTTCTGATGTGTTATCTCTCAAAGACAAATAGGAAATACATGTGGGGAAAATAGCAATAGTGAAGAAGCACAAGGAAGCTTTTAAATAGTATTCACATGATTTGACAAATTGTGTAGCCACAGCAACATCGTGAGTTGCAATAACTTACATCCTTTCAATGCTCTCATCATTTGTCTTTTTCCAGTACGTATAAGCATGCTGTGGATTTCATAATCTCAAAGTAAAGTATTGGGGAATTTTTGAAAGCTCAGTTGTAAAATTGTTGGATTTCCCAGTATGGCCAGAACTCTGTTCAGGAATTATAAGAATGGTTTAAATATGAAAATGTAAAAATAATTTGTGAGTTCTCTTTCCTTATTTCTGAGCTCTTAAGTCTTCCTGGCCGTTTATGTTAGAAATTTACTTTTAATGTGCAGGAAAACTGAAATTCTCATTTTAATAATTTGATTGTAATACCTTGGACTTTACAAAAACAGCAATGTTCCAAGAGCTGTGACAAAATTGGGCTAAATGTGAACACTGGTTTCCAACAAATATACACTTGCATGTGCATCTACTAGTAACTAGGTATTAATAAGAATCATGGAGGAAGAATATAAGTTGAGCAACAAAAAAAGTAACTAATCTTTTGCTTGATCATACTATATGAACAATAAGAAAATAATAATAATAATTATTCATAATGAGTTTTATATAAGAAACTATTGCCTTTGAAATCTCATAGGTCTTAGTACTAGAATTTCTATTCAAGACTCTTTAGCAGTGGTCAGGTCATGTGGATCACAGGCATAACATCACCTGTGTTCCTCACCTTTTCAATTCCCCACTGTTTTCCTAGATAGGACTGTTTGCAACAACAGTCATGGGGTACTTTTTTGTTCAGTGGCTGTGCTGTTCACCACAGGTCACCATTCCCATTACCATTTATCTCATTGTTTATGTGTTGCAACTTTTCACACGTGGATCTTCCAAGCCTTCTGTAGGACAGGCAGTCTCCTTTCTGGCCTGTACTCATTCCAACCACATTCACTGAGGAACACTTCCCAGGCCCACAGCCTCTCTGTAGCCTATACAGTGGCTATATGTCTTACGCAGGCTGAGCCCAGACTGGCTGCTGTCATCAGCTGGGATGAAGGATTTGACAGTTGGAAAACTTGTGGTACACATCCAAAGTAGAGGTTGTGCCACTTGTTACGTACATGGGAAAACTAGATGCGGCACTTACTGCTTCTGCAGATACAGTTCTTCATATCTTCTAAATATTTGTAGGGATTTCACAGGTTTAATTCTGAAACAATGAAATAGTTGAGCTGCTGCTTAGGAGGATTCCATGTCTTTTGTCATAAGAGTATGAGATTTTAGGCAGCTGAGTGACAAGCATCTACTTTTTGGTAGGGAAGCTGTCTGGAGTGCAGGTTGTGGTGGTTGTGGGTTCTATCATCCTCTTGGATCCAAAGGATCTTTGCCATATTTGCTTCATATCTGGATGCCTGTCAGTATCTACCAGCATGTACCTCAGAATGAACTTTTCCCATTTGAAGGATGATTTGGTTTGATTTGGTGGTTTTACTTACATGTGTATGTAGTGTTATTACAAATCCATGCGGCTCTTGCCCACCTCTCTTTCACACACACTGTACTTCCCTGGTGCTATTTTCTGTGCATTAATGTTATGTTCCATCTCAGAGGTCATTGGAGGGAACTGACCTGCCCTGCAGTGGCTCTTGTATTGCCCTTTCTCCATCAAATCCGCTCTTTTGGACCCTGTTTTTAAGTCCTCAGCAGCTCTCTATATCCACATCCTCACATTCTTCTCACTTCTCTGCTGTGGGTGCTAGTTAGCACATGTAATTCCTATTCTTCTCTTGAGTCCATAACAGAGGCAGTGGCAACTGAAAGGCAACTTCTGTTCACTTCCCTCTGCTGCAGCGCTACTCAGCAGTTGTCCCAACCCTGACTAGGCATTCAGAGGTTCAGGAACCAGGTAAGACAGAAAGCAAAGTGGTCTTGCCTGTTTCAAATGCACAATCCCAAGATCAGTAAAATTTTGAAGGGAAATATGAAAAGAAAGCTTTCTATTGGCTTCAAGAGGAGCAACAATTTTACATTCTTTGCTTCCAGTCAGATCTTCAATATGATTGTCATACACCATTTTGAAAATAACATGTATAATGCACTTACAATGGTCATCAGAATGGTTAAGGGATGTTTTCTTTTTAAGCCACTATTTATAGGCTTTTATAAACTGAAAATTATTGCTTGCTTGGATGACCTTTCTTCAGGCATGTTTTCAATGCCAAGGTTATTTCTTTTCTTTGACTGAAGGAGGGGTTTGATAAAATTAAATGTTTCTGGTTTTGAGCTATCTGAGTGGGGAAAAAATGACAGTTTCATGCTTTGGAAAAAACGTTGAGATGCTTAGTTGCACTGTGTACTGCAAAATGACTTAATTTTATCTTCAGATTTGTCAGCTGTTTAAGGAAAAAACTTTTTACTTGAAAATGGCATAAAGGGCAGGAACAGGTCCCTAAGTTTCCAAAAGAAACCAGATATGCTTTTAGTGACATTTAAATGCATGTATATGTATATAAGTTCTTTATATTGCATACTGGTTTGTTGTCAATCATCATGTTGTATAACTTTGCAGCTACTCAATGTATATAGAGGGCAGAGCTAATAGGAAAAAAAAAATGTTCTTGAGGTTATTTCATTGTTCTTCTTATAATAACTTGTCCTTTGTTGCATATAACTATACTATGCCTAAAACATCCAGGTTGAAACTGCCTGACCCATTCCCACAGCATAATCTAGCTCCTGTTCTGAATGAGGTAAGAATCCAGTGACATTTATGATAATGTAATTATGTAGTATATCATCTTATAAAGACTATTATAGTAAATTATTAAGGTTATCAATTATAACAGCTATCTTTGTTCTAGCATTTCTTAATTTCTGAGTTTTCTGCTTTGTAGTCCTATCATTGTTTTATCATTCTGTTACAATCCTTTGTGTTGGATCTGACTATACACTGGAATTGCAAAGCTGATATAAATTTTCTTTAAATTGCTTTTTTGCATAGCAGTTTTTTAGTTCTTAGTAGTCCTTGAGGTATACAAAACCTGAAAAAGTTTTCAGGAACCATGTGGTAAGTCACTTCACCTAAAAGGTCTCTTACAGTACTATTGTAAGTGCATGATAAGAATAACAGTAAGATCAGAAATAGTTTGGATAATACAGTTTTAACATTTCAGCTTTGCACTGCTTATATGTGTCAGTAAGTATCTCATCTTTCCCTGTTTGAAGTTCCTAATTCCACTTTCTATGACCAATCTGCATCACACTTTTTTTCAAGCTTCCTATTTTTACTGGAATAATATCTTAATCCTGCCTGAATTCTTGAAAGTTCCTTCTTCTCTTTAAAATGCCTATCAAATTATGCATTTTTCCATCTCTACCACAGTGACACATCTTCCTATCTGATACTTTCAAGTGATAAAAACATGGCACTGAAATTCCACCCCATTAAAGTCAATGGAAGATTTGCCATTGCCTCCAGTGACTACACCGGATTTATCTGTAATGCATGCAGATGAAAAATAAGCAACTTCGTGAGACTTTTGGAAACCTTCTTCTGTCTTGCCTAATGTGATCTAGCTCCATGCCAAGTCATGTCTAGTTTACCAAGCTAAGACTAGCACAGTTTTAGTGCTAAGTATATAATGGATTTCAAGTCCCTGACAAGCAGTGTTGCTTAATTCTGCCAGTACAGTACCTTATCCCTATGCTGTACATGAGTTTTATAAAGATATGAAATTACTGTTCCGTACACACGACATGTTCCTTACAAATATAAAACCCCACATTTAAATGCAAAACTTCACTGAGAGAAAAACAACTTCTGACTTTGGTTTTGATCACTCAGATTTTGCTACTGCAAGAGTAAATTGCTTTTCTCTGAGGGAAGTATAATTTTCTGCAGTATGCTTTGACTTGGAAATAGTGAAAAAATCAAAGGACTAAAAAAAAAGAATCATTTTAGTCTACCAAAGGACCATATTCAGGAAAGCAACTAATCACAAGATAACATTAAAAAAAAAAAGTGGGCAAACATGCATAAAGCTTGGTATGCTCAGAAATGCTTTGGTGAACCAGGGGCACAGTGAAGATGCCTATGTTCATTTATACACTAAAGTTGTTATGACCAAAGAAAATATCCCATGATGGGAGTTATTAGTGCACCACTGTTGCAACAGAAAGTTAGCAACAAACTTACAACTGTAACAATAATAATGATGAAGTATGGAATTAGGCTCCAGTTTTGAAATATCTTAAGATAAAGTAATTCTTGCTGGAGAAAATTTTGAGTAATTTTTGGTGGTACCCATCTGTCAAAAGTACTACGGCACTGTTCAGAAAAAGATGATCACTTCTATGTAAATGACAGTAGCCACTTTGTAATCACTTACTTTCCTATTTCTTTTTTTTTTATGCAACAAATACCTATGAAATATTGTGATAGCTGTTTTAAGTTTTCTATATGATCATTATCTGTGCTTTTAAATTTTCTCCAAGTTTTATTGTATCAAAATATTTTGATAGCTGTAATTCAATTAGGACTTACTATAACAAACTGTTTAAAGGCAAGCAACCTAGTACCAGGTTTAGGTACTTCTTGAACTCGGCAGAATTTTCTGTAATTAGGAGATACCATACTGTGGACTTATTTTGTTGGTATGATTCTCACCTTATTTTCCTTGGCAAACTCATGCTTTTTCTTTAGAAAGAGTTTGTTAGTCAAATGAAACTCTCTTTAAAGCCAACAAATCAATAGCGTTTAAGAAACACTGAATAGGTTCTTAAAAAGTCTTAAAGAAACACAGGTCAGAGAGGTTTTCCCTCCAACTGAGCCTAAAGGTAGTCAAGAAATACAGGTTCTCTAGTTCCTATGAAGCCTTCTGATACTGCCAGGCTGAATACTGTTGAAATGCTTGAATGCATAGGAGGACCATTAAAACAGTTTTGTTTTACTGAACTGACATTAGCAAAGTCCTTTTGCGATGAAGCAAAGCACAATCAACTTCAGTTGCAAAACATACCAGTAAATGTAACACATAATCACCAGCATGGAAGTGTCATTGCATTAAACACTAGTTTGTCATTTAGTATCTTTGGGCTTTAACTCAACTTTTGAAAGAGGAAAAAGGGTGGACCAAAATCATAGAAATTCAGGATTCTGACCAATTTTTGTGTCACTTTAATAATAATGTCTATGTGACTACTTTAGACAGTTTGTTTAAACGGGATATTCGGGAACCACTAGATCTTTCTGTATTTCATCAGACAAATTCTCTTTAAATACAATGAATTAAATTGCTGATCCTCTTTCACTCACTCTTTTGCCCATGTGAAATCTGTGTGTATTTTAAGGTGCCCAACATTTCAGAGTCTTTCAGCCTGAGACAGAAGGAAGCTGAGGATCAAAACCAAGAGTCCTATGATTAAATTATGACAAAGCTCTACTAAGAACATGAGTTTAAAGCAGGTTAAGGTACAGAGGGAGTATTCATACTGCATAATATTTAGGCACTTAATCTAGCAGCCTGGATTCTGTGTATAGCCAGAACACAAAGCAGGATGCAAACTACTGCCTGTGTCCATTAGTGGCCTAGGCACCTAACTTAAGCTGCGTAATGCAGGTGATACACCCTCAAAGCATTAAGCAATCTTAACTGCAAGTACTACATCCACTTCCACAAGTAATATTTTGAAGGTATTAGAATAAGCAGTGTAAAAGGTATCAGAATCATATCCCTGATGGATAGCCCACTAAATTTTGCACACAAGTTATTAGGAGAGCTGAGGCTTTTTAAATCTATATTATTACTGCTTTTAGATTTTGTTTTTCAGTGTCAATTTTAAAATCTACTAAAATAATGTGAAATTTCCCATTTGACTTTTCAAATGTCATTCTTTTTATCTTTTTTTTCCCCCATTCCTTCTGAAAAACAACCATGCCAGCTGTTTGATAATGAGGTTAGCCAGACATGGCAAGCAGATCTCTGAAAGAAAAGAGGAATCCACTTACTTAGATATTTCATGTAAGATCTATGTAATGAGATGAAAACAGAAAAAGTAGGAAAAAAATCCCTGATCTTAGAACATGATACCTAGAGTACCAGGAAATTCTTTGGCAATTTTAATTCAGATTCTAGAGTAATGGGATCTTCTACAGCCACATAAAAAGCAGACCTGAGGACTAAGAGTTTAAGCTTTCAACATTCTCTCACACTGTTTCACTGTGTGGTATTAACTGCAGATAAAATAAATCTACACTGGTTTTACTGACATATTGGGTATTATAGGTGTTCTGGTAAGATAAGTACAAAAGTATATTCTAGTATATAATAGAAGCTATACCAAATAACAATTTTTAATGGAGATGTTTAGGACTGACAAATGCATTTAGGATAAGATTCCAACATTAAAAATAGGTGGAAGTTCAATGAAGACTATGGGGTTTGCAAGTCTTGGAAGATAATGCTGAACATGGTGGAACTTGTAATGGCATTTTAAATAGGAATCTGTTAAACACTCCCAATCATCATAGTTTTGAGATTTCTATTATATTATGTCTCTGAAGTTATCTGCATTTTGTGATGAACTTTTATCTTTGTTCTTAAGTGTTCCTGCATCTACATACAAAGATCTTTATTTACACATTTCCCATGGAGCTGGGTCAGTGCTGCATGCTATGCCTCTTCTTCATGCTGTTTAGTAATTGCAGTTTTAAAAATGTTTACTTTTGTGTGGGTGGTAGTGAAATTTATAGTTAAGGGTTTCTTATTAACAGATATTCCCTTGTTTTATAGCAAGGATAATAAAAATTTGAGGCTTTCCAGTGTCATTTCAATATTGTGCAATTCCATGTCAAGATTTTTTGTTTGAACTATAATCCTTAGTAACTTCAATCTACAAATAATAATAAAAAAATCCTACTGATTGCTAAATACAATGCCTGCTTTAATGGATCTGGATAACAGGATCATCCATTTGCAAATGCATATGAGCAGGAACTGGTGCCTGCTAGTGGAAAGTTATGGTTTTGTCCTAAAAGCAGGTACAAGGCTTAGAAGAACTGGATTCTGGTCATTTCTATGCACTTTGTAAGGTAATGGGGGCGTCATGTATATGTCTGTTACTAGAGATTAATTTAAGCTGTTATAATAAAACTTGTCCATTTGAGGTAAGTAAGAACTATATGCCAGAATGTACAACAAAATGAAAACCGAACCACAAGCAAGTTCTAGTCACATCATTATGATACCAGACCAAATAAAGCAATAGACCAAGGAGGATATACTTTGGATCTTAGTGCAGCTGTGGAGAGTTCCTGTTTGGCATGTTATTGTGGAAAAAGTTGTTGAGCCCTTCTAGGATGTGGCAATAGAAGAACATTATCTCATTACAGTATACATCAGCTTCATCTTCAGTTCATTGTCTGTGTTGAAGTGTACATATACTGAGGCTGCTCACAGTGACAATTCATACTAACATTAACAGGTTTGTTACTGGGGAAAATGGAAAGCAGAATTGAGAGGAAGCGAGAATGCATGCACTGAGAAATGCATGCTGCAGTTTAAAAAAGAGGATCCACGTGAAAGTTTCAGATTAATCTGGGTCTGTAGTGGAAGAGATTTTTTAAACACACCTGAGCTTATCTTATTTTATCCACCAGGAGAATAAGTGTACTCTAGCAAGGCAAAGGAATACATTCTTTGAGATAAAATTAGAAGCTGGTTATAAAATAGAATAATAAAAGCAAGAAAATGCAAATTGAGAGCTCAGTGAGATTGACATCAGGTATATTCTAGTCCCAGTTGTTTCTTCGGCATTACCTGAGGCATTTCTCAGTTATGAGAGTCAAGGATCAAACCATTACCACTTCTTGAAATTATTGTCATTCAGAAAGAGAACTCCAGCCTGGGTCCTTTTTCCTCCAGTTTTACTGGGGATAATTGTATGTTCATGAGCACAAACAATTTTCCAAACAGATTTCCCAGGAATCTTCCTTTTTCCTTTCTCCTCTAAATTATTTGGGAAAAGCGCTATTTTCTTGAGACTTTGGTTACTTGAAAAATGCAAATAAAATATTGTTCAAACTTTTTAGGGATGGTTTGTCTTTTGAATCTAAAGATTCTTTGACATATTAATTTTTTTTTTGCTAGGTTTATCTTCCTACTTACAAGCTCTATTGAATTACCACACCTTTTTCTTCCCAGACAGTGTAATTTGCATTTAAAATTAAATATAATTAAAAATAACCTGCATAACTTTGTGACAGTGTCTCATAATATCTGATCTCCTGCTGTCTTTCTAATGAAGATTGCGGAGGACCACTAATGACTGATGTGGCATTTGGAGTGGCTTCTTTTAAACTATTTTCCAAGCTAACTTCCCCAACCACCTCTCGTCAGATTCAGAGGTCCAAGCTGCCACAGACAGGTAGCTATTTAATTGTGTGGTGACTGGCAGGCAAAGTAATTACTGAAAGAAACCAGAGATCCATTGGGGAACATGCAGAAAATTTGCTCTGTGGATTTACCTCACAAACCCATTGGAGCTGCTGCTACATGATAGGTTCTTCTGCATCATTTAACAAGAAAAGACTAAAATTTAGGCTCAAATGAGTTGGAAACTGCAGCAGAATGCAGTAGCATAGAACCATAACAGATGTGTCTTTGCAGCTTTCTCTGCTTATGCATGACTGAAAAAGTTATATTTCTGAGAGATGCTGTAAATGGTTTGGGTTTCATGTAGCCACAGAATGTGATTTTTTTTTGTCTTTGAAAGTTTAGAAATGCCTCTAAAAGCATCCTTGTATAATGGCTATAGACCTGAAATGTGAAAATGACGTCTTTTTCACAACATTTGGCTTAAGTACTGTTATTCAGTTTTTACAGAATGTCTCTAATAGCTGAATTTAACTACAAATAATGGGGATATACACATTCCCTTCTATTCTCTTTGCACAAAGACTCTGGAAGCAGACAACGGTTTCACTTAACATGAGACAGTTGCCCTTTGACAGGCAATTGTGTGTGAGAAACTCTGTCCCTGTCTGTTGCAACTTTCACCTGTCTCATATTTTTCAGTATAATAGATTAACAAGGACCTTATTTTTACATCCTGAACCACTGTTCATCTAAATAGGCAATAAAAAAGTTCCCACACAGAAGCAGTTTACCTGTTTAAATACAGGTGATTTCAGAGGTAACATTACAGCAGAATTTTGCCTTTTTTCCCCAAATAATTAGTAGATTAAATTCCAGGACAATACAAAATAGCAACAAGATAGTAAAGAAACAATGACATATGCATTCTAATAAAAAAGTAAGCAGTATTAATACTGACACTGCTCTTCTACTGTTGCCTGCACCTAGTCTGTGGACAGTCTGCATTCCTTGTTCCCCTTCTCCCTCTTCCCTATAAGTCTGTTTCTTCACATTTCCTGCAGTAGTTTTACATCTTCTCCTTTGTGTTCACTCCTCCACACACTAGCAGAGAGATTTTTTGGAAATATTTCTTTGTGAAGATTCAACAAATCTGAAAACCATCAGATAAATTGAGGAGATTAAGATGGGACCTCATGAACAGTCTCTGAAAAAAAGTCAAAAAAAATTCCTTTTTGAAGGCAGCTCTTTATTTGTGATTTGGCATTTTATCTCTGGAAGTATCATCATGTCTTTCTATCTTCGTCTTTACACTTTTTCCCTCTCTTCCTGAAGTTTTTCTCCCTTTTTTCCCATTTGTCCTTGGTATCTCACAATACTACTCCTTTTTTGTTAAAGCTACCATTCATATTTTTATGTGAAAGCTATTAACTTTTAGTTTTTGAAAAGGACATTTCTGGCTGGAAAGCACTGAAATGTGAATTCAATGATCTCAAAAACTGATATGGCATATTAAAGAATGTCTTATTTATTATATTGCAAATCTTTGAAACCAGAAGACTGCTCTTGGTTTACTCAGAGGATAATTTCCTGAGCTTATTATTGCTTCTTTCTCTTGATTTTCATATTCCATCCAGTATTTCTAATCAGTATAAACTTTGTCATATTTTCTTCCTCTGTTATGTGATATTTCTTCCTTTCAGTCTCCCTCTTCATTCCTTACCTCCTGTTCTCCATCTGTAATAGCTTGCCTTGTTTCTTTACTGGTCCATTTCTCTCTCCTAAATACCGCCCAGTTTTTTTGGATGTTTTGTTTGTTTGCTGTTTTAAATTAAGCCTCTCATTTTTTACTTCAAAGCTGTTTTGTCATATTAGAGAGACCTGTTCTCTGAGAAGCTTGTTTTTTTAAAATGTTGATTCAGCTCAGGTGGTATATGATAGCCCTGACAAACACTTTAAATCAAGATGGGCTCAAGAGTTGAACTGCCGAAGACTGGACATCTGATGCTCAGCAGGATATCTTACTGGAAGTCTGCTAAAATAATATTATTTTTTAGGCAGTGGGTCCTTTCAGCCCACATTTAACATGATGCATTAGTTTTGCTTATTTGGAACTTTTGTAGGAAATGAGTATTAAATGAAGTAAAATATGAATTTGGTAGTAAGTTTTCCAGTGGGATATGGTTCAGGGCCTTAAAAGTGCAACAACACATGGCTGTGTAGTGAAATATTTAAAATATGCAATGACTTTTTAAGAGTATATGCCCTGAATATTAAAGACCTAATGTTTTAGAAGCATTTGTCTAGAATTAACGCTTCCTTCTCTATTGGATGCATTGGCTTGAAACATGCAACACAGGAACTGATACCATTAAAATAACCAAATCCCACCAAATCAAATTAAATAATAGATTGACAGGCAACTAAAATCAGGATTGTAATTTGCTCCATTATACTCACTTTATCTGTCCCTTATGATCACCAAACTATTTATTGTATTGCTTTGTCAGAGTACTCTTTTTATCACTTAGATAAATATGTGGGTAGCAAAATGATCATTAGTGAAGTGGGGCTAAGGTTAACAGTGGAGATCAGAAGAAATACCATCTTGAATCTACTCTTTTGATGGAAAGCAATACTGAGTCAGTGGTGTCAGTAAGCTTAAATGCCCTATTTGAAATTGCCAGTCAGGTAATTTATTTTCTACTAGTTCATTCCTTTCCTATATTTTCCTTCCACTTCCTTGTCCATTTACTATGCTTCCCATATCACAGAATGGTTGAGGTTGGAAGGAGCCTCTGGAGACTGTCTAGTCCAACCTCCATGCTCAAGCAGGGACCCCTGGAGCAGGCTGCTCAGGGCTGTGTAGAGTTGAGTTTTGAATATCTCTAAAGAAGGAGACTCCACAGCCTCTCTGGGCAACCTGTGCCAGTACTCCATCACCCTCATAGTGAAAAAGTGTTTCCTGATGTTCAGATGGCACCTCCTGTGTTAAAGTCTGTGCCTGTTGCCTCTGGTCCTGTCACTGGGCACTGCTGAAAGGAGCCTGGCTCTGTCTTCTTTATACAGTCCTGTCAGATATTTATACAATTTCGTAAGATCCTCCTTGAGTCTTCTCTTCTCTAGGATAAACAGTTCCAGTTCTCTCAGCCTCTTCCTGTAACAGATGCTTCAATACCTTAGTCACCTTCATAGCTTCATTTTCTTACTGGACGTGCTCCACTTTGCCTATGTATCTCCTGTACTGGGAAGACCTGGTCTGGACACAGCACTCCAGATGTGTCTCACCAGGGCATAGCAGAGGGAAAGGATCATCTTCTTTGACAATGTTGGCAATGCTCTTCCTAATGCATCCCAGGAAGCTGTTGGCTCCTGGCTGTTCTCTGCCACAAGAACACATTGCTTGTTCATGGTCAGCTTTTTCTCCACTAGAACTGGCAAACCTTATTATGCAAAGCTACTTTCCAGCCAGTCAGACCCCAGCATGTCCTGGTGCCTGGATTTATTCTTTCCCAGGTGCAGGATTTAACATTTCCCTTTCTTGAACTTCACAATCTTTCTTCTGTCCTATTTTTCTAGCCTGTCAAGGTCCCTCTGAATGGTGGTACACCCATATGGTATATCAACCACTCCTCCTAGTTTTGTATCGTCTACAAACTTGATGAGGGAGCACTTTGTCCCATCATCCAGGTCATCAAGGAAGGTCTTAAACAACATTGGCCCCAGTATCAACCCCTGGAGTATTCCACTAGTGACTCACCTCCAGCTGGACTTCTTGTCACTGATCAAAACTCCTTAACCATGCCAGTGCAGCCAGTTGTCAGTCTACCTCACTGGCCCATACTTCTCAGTTTGTCTGCTTTTTAAAAGCATAAAAGTTAGTTACAGTGTCATGTAAAATGCTACCATTAGGGTTTTGGATTTCAAATTTTATGTAATTTATGGGGAACAAATTATATCAGATTTATAAAGGGATGAGTTTCCTCTAAATTTTGACCATGTTTCCTCACTTGATATATCAATTCATATGATATGTATACAGTTTGTCTTAAACTATGATGTATACAGAAGTGGAAACCCAGGTACATCTAGGCAGGATATGACAGTCTGAGCAGTCAAGCTGCAATGAAATTCTTTGACCTTCAGAACTTTAGATGAAAAGTGATGTGAAGTGACTATGTGACCAGCGACAGCGATCAGAAAGCCAATACATAGATTTGAAACGATGTTTTTCACAGCATAAAAAATAGACAGAAAGCCAAAATCAAACCTCCAAGAACATTTAAAGATATGTATTAGATTTAAAAACAAATTAATCTATCAGCTAAAAACTGTGTCAATAGCTGTAGAGGCACATACATTTCTCAATTTTCAGAAGGTTCACACTATCCAAGAATGAAATGTTTGTCATTCAGTAGGAACAATCTAATGACCTTGGATCTATCCTGAAACACAGACACATTTCCCCAACAGATTTTTGTTTTTAACATCTGACCTCAGTTTTTACTAGGTTTTGAATAAATCATTCCTTGTCTGGCCCATGTGATTCTCTGACCTCTTGATTAAATGACTACCCAGAAGTATCACTCTTTAAAAAAACAACACACATTAACTCAAAATTGTCTGTTTTCTGTTGGCTTAGTTTCACAATTTATACCCAGTTTTAAACATAATTAGCTGTGTTACTCCTTACTTCACAGACAACTTTCAGTAGGAATTTAAATCTTCATTTATAAATGCTGTCAAGTATTTTGAAAGCAAATGGTGAACCTGTCAGTTAAGCACACTGTAAAATCCTTTGTATTGCCAGAAATGTACTTGAGTATTTGAATAATACATGTAATGGAAGTATTCAATATGAAGAAAAATTGTCACAAATTCAGATAATTATAGCTGCAAGTTTCTCTAGACATTTGCCTTAGGTAACTAAATAATGGCAATATCCAAATTTGGCTTTTCGTTGTAAGTACAGGAAAGTTTAAAAAAATGCTATGGATGCCACAGTAAATGAAGGCACAAAGCATTCATGTGTTAAAGGTCCTCCCTTCTCTGTATAAAGGGACACAGGAATTATTCTATTTTCTCATTGTGAATGTGGAGGCTTAGCTGTGCCAGGGATTAAAGTTTCTGAAGAATTAAAACTGATCAAACGTATAATGGAGATCTCATGTGAGCTAAATGAAAATAATATACTAGAAGAACTCAGTGATGTGTTTGATTAAATTGGTTGCATTAAGGACACACTTCACATTTGTTTAAACCTTGAGGTAACCCCATTTATTACTCTAGCAGGGAAAATTCTGTTGGTAGTGAGAGAATGTGTTCTGTAGAAACTTTAATGCAAGCTGAATTTATAAATTATTAAGTCAGTTAGTGAACCACCTGGCTGGCTGCAGTCAAAGGTGGCTGATGTGGGTAGGCAAGAGGAAGAGGAGATTGTCTGAGAGTATGCCAAGAAATAAATGAAATGTGGTAATGACTCAGTGAGAACACCTTCATACACCAACTGTGGAAGAAATGAGTAGAACACTGGCAGTAAAATCTCAGTCTTCTAAATGCATGCATTTTGGCCAATGCATATTCCCAGAAAAAATAACTTTCACATAATATGTCCTTTAATAAATGCTATTCCCTGTGGTTACCTTAAATCTATCAGGGATGTTTCATGAGCACCTACAAGATGAAAGGAAACAGGAGCCACACACAAAACCAAGCCTGGACAGCTAAAGAAGGAAGGCACCTCAGTCCAAGAATATAGTCCCCAAGCCCCTTGCCCAGCTTATATCCAGTTTTTTAAGTGCTTTAGTTTTCAGTGACAAATTTTCAGAGGTGTTCAATGATATAAGAGCTATAAGCTCTTCAG